>QVRM01000210.1:0-43245 GCA_003439945.1 Dermanyssus gallinae | reverse complement strand
TCTCAGTGGCGATTGTGCTATCGGGTCTCCTAATAAAGAGGCAAGACTGTTCTTGCCTCGATATGCTTCTGCACATATTTGTGGAACGCCTTGGGAGCAGTCGACTAAGCGACACTGCCCTCTTCCATAATTCGTTTCCTATGCAGCGTTCTCTTTAGTTTCTTCTGCAGCGGTGGACCTTTTTTTTGCGTGGCTTTGTTCAGTTGGCGGTTAACCCGTTGAATGCCAGAGTTTAGCTTTCAATCGGTATCTAGGGCCCTCCGAGGCACAAACCTGTCTAGCAGGAAGAACATGTAACTCACAAACGTATTGTACATGTCGTCCACATTAGGGCAGGATGAGAAGAACATAATCCAGTTTGTCGCAGTCAGATTAGTGATCATCCCTTCGTAGTCATCTTTGTCATAGTCCCACCAAAGACTACAGGCGTCAGAGGTGATCGAACCGCACGATATGGTGAATGTAATCACTTAGTGATCGCTGGCTACTGTGTAATGGCGTACTGTAATGGCGGTAGTGATACAGAAATTTTATCAACTGAGTCATGATTTCTCAGGACGACGTCCAGTAAGCTGAATTGAGAGTGCACTGTTAGTCGACTCTCCGGTATGTCGTAATGATGTTATAGTACACCAACCAAACCAGTTTATGTTAGGTTGATTCAGATCGCCGGAGACGACAACGCGTATGTCGCCAGTTACGATCTCCTGTAGATCAGCAATCAAATTCTAATCTTGTCGTCCGCTTAAGATGCGAGCCAGTCGGACTGAGATATGTACAGATAAATCGGACTCTGTTTTCTACGAGTAATAAATATGCCGCAATTAATTCAGAGGAAGTGTTGATTTGGTTGACTTCAGCGCAAGAAAGCCTAGAATTCACTAGCAGTACAACGCCTTCACCTGTAGGTCCAACACGGACCTTACGGAAGACTTCGTAATTTCCACAGGCAGCCAACTCGGCAGACGTTATCCTGTCGGTTAGCCAAGTCTCAGTAATGGACGCAGTATCAGTCTTATCAGTTTCCATAAACATAGACAGTCGATGGCTCCAGGTTTGGCAAGTTATCGGTCGCTTAAAGGTACACATTTGAGTTCATTATTCACTTCACATTTCGGTGCCTTACTTGAGTTCCATTGCATGCTCGTTACCGGGGTTGATGACCGCCGATGTGCATCGTTCAGTCATTGATGTGGGTGTATCTCCATCACATCAGACTCTCTAAGACGCCCATTGAAGATTTTGACTACGGCACCTGTAATCATATATATATATATATATATATATATATACAGGGTGTTCCTATTTGTGTGTCCAAAACGCTAGGGTATGGTCAAACTCGGTGAGAAAATCATTTTTGCCAATGGGTGGAAGCCGGGAAAACGTTTTGTTTAGGAGTGAGGATGAAATTTATAAAAGCAGTTATTCTGTCTTTTTTCTCCTACATAGTTGTGCAAAATTTACGTTTGCGGGAGAACCAGTCAGCGCACAAAGGAACCGATCATACCGGCGTGTTTGGCGGATATACATTACTAGCTTGCATAGCAAAAAGCGAATAGCCAGATTAAGGAAAGTCATAAAAAGTCAAAATGTAACGTTAACGCTTTTTTGTGCAACATCGTAATTTTTTCTATTACGACCAAAAATGCACGTCCAAAAGACTACTCTCAGGCAATAGCAGATTTAATGCCCACTACATTTGTACCAAAGTGATGGTGCTGCGTTACGTAGTTGCCAAGTAACTAAGCTTTTTCGACAGTCATATCGAAAGCGAAGGCATGCATACTTGCATAGGGTGTATGAGAAAGTTAAGTACATATTTTGAGGTTTGGTAGAACTCAGCAAGAGAATAATTCTAATGGAAGGAGGGGGCGGAAACGTCTTGGCAAAATGCTACGGTTCTGGACGTGAAAACTTCAACGTGAAACATAACAACTATGACTGTCGAAAAAGCCTAGTCACTTGGCAACTACGTAACGCAGCACCATCACTTTGGTACGAATGTAGTGGGCATTAAATCTGCTATTGCCTGAGAGTAGTCTTTTGGACGTGCATTTTTGGTCGTAATGGAAAAAATTACGATGTTGCACAAAAAAGCGTTAACGTAATATTTTGACTTTTTATGACTTTCCTTAATCTGGCTATTCGCTTTTTGCTACGCAAGCTAGTAATGTATACTTTATTATGCAGAATTTTCCGCCAAACACGCCGGTATGGTCGCTTCCTTTGTGGTTCTCCCGCAAACGTAGATTTTGCACAACTATGTAGGAGAAAAAAGACAGAATAACTGCTTTTATAAATTTCATCCTCACTCCTAAACAAAACGTTTTCCCGGCTTCCACCCATTGGCAAAAATGATTTTCTCACCGAGTTTGACCATACCCTAGCGTTTTGGACACACAAATAGGAACACAAATAGGATGTGTGGCTGGATGATGCACGATAACCCGTGATGGGCTAACTCGTCAACAGGTTGACTACATTTGCATTGGTGATTTGGATCGGTCGTTTCGTGGTCCAAAAGGGTGCCCAGTGAGACGCTTGGAAGCGCATGCAACTACGCCCCGGATCCCTTAGCGGCGACCGCCTAAGGCGAGCCTTTATCGAGTCGTCAATGGCGTCCGCGAGTAAGCCGCGATACACTTCGTCGTGCAACAACGCGCTCGTGTTGGCTCCGAAGGTTATCCGGGGCACAACTACGGATTATTTTCAGCTCCTCTTGTAGGCGTCTTGTGAGTTCCTTGTACTGAACAGTGCAGGTTTCGTCTAGGAATGCGATCGCGTTGTTCTCGGAACGAAGAAAAACATGTCGGTTTGTTCTGTTCAGTTCTTTCCAAGTGTTATCTTTTATGGCTTTGTTGTCAAAGAATTCCAGTCGATTCTGCGAGTTAACACCCCCAAATTACGAGGCGCTCCTTAAACGCATCGGTCGGCGGACGGCCAAAATTGGCCATTGTTCTAAGTCCTTGATGAATAGAGGTGTTTCCGCGAGCAGATTCACTATGCGGTTTTGCGCAGTGCGGTGAGGTTCTACGGCCTGCTCTAAGAAGACGCGGCATTTAGGCGGTCACCGGAGCAATTTTGAAGTAGTCTGTTCCGGCACCTCTTAGCGACATGAGGTATTTACCATTGAGCGAAATGAGAAGCCCTATGTAAGAAAGCTTTTTTACAGAGAAGAGTGAACCCACAAAACATTGAGTATCCCAGGCAGAGACGGGTCTGCACAGTGGAACATCATCGCTACCGTGTTTGCGAAGTCCTTCGTTAACTTGAGCTCTAACACGGTCACGTGGAATCTGGTTCGAGTTTGCTGAATCTGAAACTTTTTTTTGTTCTGGGAGGTTTCGGGAATGCATGATGCACATGCGCCACTATCAGCCTGCGTGACTAGTGTGAGACTCGCAAACCCACTAAACCCGGATTCCTCCCCACCCCCCCAGGCTCGGTATTACTTTGGCGTTACATCGAAGCCGTGGGAGATCTGAATCTGAAACCTGCTGAAGGCATAAATGACGAGGTCATTTGCATACGCAGTTACCTCGACCATATATCTGGTCATTTACCAGAATTGAGAAAAATAAACAGGCCTCAGTTGTTTCCTTATTGCACCCCCGTGGTCTGTAAAAAAGGCTTCAGTCTTCGTGAAAAGTGATTACACCATCGATACCCATTCTGTTCTTCTGCAGGATTGCTGTTAGCAAGAGTAAGTCCCCACTCATGCCAGCCTACTTAGGACTCTCCAGATGCTGGGTCAAAGGCAGACTTGGAATACATGAATGACGTGTGTATGTACTGCTAATATTTGGCTGAGATTGGCTTTGCAGCAGAGCTCTTGCAACATACCGCCCTTTTAGAGTGATCACTTCTAAAACCATAGTGCCCTTTTGAGATGGCGTTAATCGTTTCTGAAAACACGGCTTATCGTTTGCTTTATATATATATATATATAGATTTTTTGTAGTGCACCCTATTTAGAGGGTGGTGTTTGTTTACTTGTTAACGAAAGTATTCCTTTTTAGTGTTAGTTAATATTATAGTATCTTGTTAAGGAGTTTTAATTTTTGTTATTATGACGTAACTGGCCGGATATTACTTTATAAAAAGTACGATTGCAAGATATGTGATGAGAAAGGCTATCATTTTTAACCTTCTCGTTTAATAGCTTGAATTTTGTTTGTTATGCTTGAAATCCACAGAAACCATATCCAACTTTTCAAAGATCATGTTGGCACCATATGAATGGAGATATGATTCGTAGCCATTGGCGTTGGTCCGCTGGCGCGCGACTTCCGCATGCTGCGGGGACCTTCACGCGCCCACATGAAAGTTAGTCAGACGGTGCAAACTCCCTATAATAACTCTCCCGAGGTCACTTTTGTTGGCGCGGGAGGCGAGGCATACGATATAGATTGAGGTGCAACGAATTCATGTTGTCATTATGTCGTGGCCCATTAGAGGGTTGTTAAGGCTACTATGATTGTATGGGGGAAGTGTGCTGCACATGAAACCCGGGCCGGACGGTTAATGCCCCGGGCTTTAGCAACCTGGGAGTACCGTCTGGGACGCCTGCTGCCTTGGCTTAATAGGCACAATGAGAGCGAAGTAGCCACATGAACGCAGATCGCCTGTTGAGAGGACCATCTGGCTCCGTTGTTGCTTCGGTAACAGCGGGGAACCCCTGTTCTGGAGTGGTCGAGCCACCCTTCGGGATCGCGTCTAATCGGTAGGGCGGAGTAGTGTGGTACCTCCATTCCGAACCTCGATAGGGGGGAGGGTGGGGGATCCGCTGGCCTGTCTATTCCGGCTGGCGGGCACTCCCGCATTATGGTCACCAAAATAATCCACCATGTGGATCATTTTGGTGACCTTACATACTTGACTACCTGAAACCGTTTTTCCCTTGCCTCCGATGGACTCCTATAGGGTTCCGTTCAGATGAGAGACGTTAACGACAAGTGTGTAGTCTGGTTTTTAGCGGTTGCTAACGTTCTCCTCTGTTAACACGTAGCGCTAAAGTACGAATTAAGAATCCAACCACCTTCGATTTATCACCAAAATTATCCACATGTCAGCGCATTTACACACACATACATAAATGTATTTATTTTACGAGCGTAAAGGCAAACGTTTAATATAATTAACGCAACGGCCCACACGTTGGACATCGCTAGGTCTCGTTTTTTACCAACTTTACTCGACGCGACTATCTCGCGTCCTCTAGCTAGCGTGGAAAACGACGCACGATTTCCTTCTGCAGACACCGGGGCGTTCGGTTTGTCAATTGACCATCTCATTCAAGCAATCGCAAAATTTGTACAGTAATGTCCAGCCAGGCAGGTCGATATAATAAACAATTGTAATTTCACTATTATTTTAATTCAAACCAGATTTTCCACTCCCTTCCAAGCATTTGTCTTTTTGGCGTTGATGATAAAGTCTATATGGGAACTAAAACCATACGTATGTTCTGTCTTGTATGCATGCATGTCGTCGCAGCACGCAGTTATGATCACAGACGGCGGCATGTTCTACCTTGAGCCACACAAGATGGAGCGGAAAGGCGAAAACCATCGACCACACATCTTCAAGCGATTTCCGCCCAATGGGGACAGCCACTTTAGCGGACAAACCACACTAAACGGTATTACTAAGCGGCTGACTCTCTTTGGAGTGCCATCTGGTTTAATAATAGTACTAGTTATCACTATTATATCATTTATAGGTATTTTATACACACGAACATTTGTACGTCACGTGCTTCCTGTCAATGAGCAATATCTCCAAGAACTGTGCGTAAGCCAATACTGTGTTGCCAACGGTACTCCGAGAGGGCATTACATAATCACTCGAACATTGTACGTATATAGTTATTTACGACAAGCTGACCAGAATGCTGGTGACCCTTGTTTTATTGACGTTTGTATCTAGCGGGGCTTGATTCGGCGGGACAGACCGAGCTAATGTAGTGCCACTGAGCTTTGCTTGGTCATGTGTATCCACAGAGCTGGCTCCTTTCGGCGACCTGCGTTACGTGGCGCCACCTCGCCCATCCTCGCTATCACGGTGATACCAGCCAGCGCAAGAACATGGCCATCCACGGGCGACGACGGAGCCGGCGTGAAACAGTCGATTTCAAATATATCGAGTTGGCCGTATTTGTCGATCGTCATATGTACACATTAAACATGCAGAGCAACCCGAAAGATCCGGTTGGGAGCCTAACCAAACGGGTGATGGCTATCTTACATCAGGTTCAGATCCTCTACAAGTACTTGACGATGCACCACAACGTCAGATTGATCGTTGTCAAGTTTGAGATCTTAAAGAAGACACAGGTGCGATTCCATTACGGATGTGGCTGTATATGAAATCCACAAAATTGTATTGTGCGCAGATTGCTAAGTCTCTCTCTCTCTCTCTCTATATATATATATATATATATATATATCATTTTTACATGCATAGCTGTCTGAATGTATCGTCGGCTTGTAGCGACACATTTTAGTGACCTTACATACTTGAACGCTTGAACCTATGCGTTCAAATCGGTTGTACAGGAGTCACCGAGTGAAGCCAGCGGTCATATCAACGAATACCTCAAAAGCTTCTGCAAGTGGCAATGTGATCTTCAACGCACATCAAATAAGTCCTGGGATCACGCTATTATGCTCAGCGGACTCAACTTGTACGCAATATCAGAAAACACCCAAGATAACAGTGTTCTCGGTAATGACCTGCTGTTAAGCATATTAATAGATTGTCCATAAGTTGTCTTAACGTATCGGTCATTTAGATATTCGAATTTAAATTCTAGCGCTTTCAGCCGTACTGAAGGGTATTCATTTACCCGAAATAATAGGGAAAACTAAATAACCTCGAACTCAGTTTGTTGAGCATGCAAACAGACACGTGCATAAGATATAAGTACATGAAATTGAGAAAACTTAAAATAAAAATCAATATGCGATTTAAACGAATTGATTTTACGCAGGTTTGGCATATGTGAAGGCAATGTGCCGCTGTGAATACAGTTGCACCATAAACGAGGCAAGGACGGGGGAAGCTGGCTTCGTGATCGCCCACGAAATAGGACACAAGTAAGAACGCTTTTCTACAGATTCACAAAAGAGCCCACCTGTATGTAAGGGCCGGTGTCCAGTGTTCCACTATCGTGAAGTCGCTATCACAATCGTATCAAGCAAACACCACTATACCAAATTTAACTGTAAAACAATATAACACATCGTAATTAGCAAGGCAGTAATATTCAGGAATAGGTGCACATACGTTAAGGCATTCGAACTTTGTGACACTCAAAAAAGCCTTATTCGAGATTTCTTACAGTTGACTCAATCTTCCCGACACTGAGAGCTAGGTCGCGTAACAGCTGCTTCAGGGCAGCCCTAATGCGACTTGTAACATAAAAAAAATATTATTATATTATTATATATTAGATTATAAAAATGGTGGTGCTAAGATTTTTAAGAGTTACCAATCTATTGTTTCCTGTGTACGTATTCCTGCAAGGAGAACGTGACTATCACCAAATGCGCAGATACAAGTTGGATTTGCATGCCAATGCGTCCGCCAATGAATCTAACTTATTAATACACAAGCTTACAACATATTGATCTTGGCAATCTTGTTACCGTATTTATGTTATACGTGCGTTTGTTGTTGTTCGCGTCATTGGTGATTCTGCTGTTTTTGCATTTTTCTGCTGATATTGTTCTTGATCGCTACAAACTAATCATTATTCCGGATGACTTAGTTTGGGCATGAGGCATGACGGCGAGGAGAATTCCTGCGATCCCAAGACGAATATCATGTCTCCACAAACTGGGGCTGGAAGGGTCAACTGGTCACCATGCAGCAACGACGACATCGAACAGAGCGAAAGGTGTGTTATATATATATATATATATTCTTTTTTAATGGCATTGTCTCCAGATGGCAAATGTATTTAAATTTAGTTTTTTAACATTGAACTTACAGTTTTCTTTTAATTAAGTGTAATTTATTAAAATTGATATCGCTATATATATATATATATATATTTATTTATTCTTAAATCTGAAGAGCAATACATATGCACACTAAATGTAGGTCTCATCACGAAAGGTAAGCAAAATGTATAGAGATATAGAATACATCTTTTTTCGTCTGTTCTCTCTCCTGACACTGCTTGGAGTAATACGTTGTATAATACTTGTTCCGTACTTGTAAATCTCATTTTAGAGAAAATCTCTATAGATGTCTGACAAATCCAGGCGTCCCAGTTTCGTCAGAGTTCGACTTAACTCAGCGAAAAAGGCTTCCGGGTGAAGAGTACAATGCGTCGCAGCAGTGCAAAATGGCGTGCGGTTCGAATTTCGAAGTGTACGAGAGAACGCCAGTACGTATATATGTATATATACTAGAACGTACTATATATTCTGCCGCTTAAATGATCGTACTTGACTTTTTTTACATGTATTCACGGCGTGTGGTCGATGCCTAATATAGAAAAAATAGTTGGGTTTTTGCTTTTTGCGATATTTTTCGAAAATAACGTTACAACTGGTTGCGCGTACCTATAAGTTGTTTAGACAACTTTTCGGTGAAATGTTTAACTACGTCTGGTGTGTGTTTGTTTGTACAAATGGCTTGTACTTTGCAAATTTGCTTACTGCGCTCCTATTTAAGAGCTTCTGCAAGATAAGTAAACGATTTACGCAACCCAAGGAATGTGCACATAAATTTAGATCTTTTTTGTATTTATACACCTAATTTTATTTAGGTGTATAAATACAAAAAAGATGCACTAGATTTATTTTAAGCAGCAAACCTAAGCCGCAATATGAAAATTATTTGTTTGTCAACTATTTACATGCGTGTTTTTTTTTTTACTCATATATATATATATATATATAGACAAATTTATTTTTCGTATATTACATTATGTTTGTGGGACACATATTATAAGAGATTAGCTATCTTGTTAGTCCAACGGTTCATTACAACAAGGGTCGTCGCCACGTCTGATCATATAGGCGGATCGGCGCATGGTATTTCGATATGACTCTCTACAGCAGCCGAACAACCCTACTCTGAACAAAAAAGACTATCTACGGACTCAACAGTCTAACATTGAAGAAAAAGATACCTGTGAAAGTAGGTATATTTTTCTTTTTTTTGTAAGAAGAGTAACATCTTATGCGTAGGCGCTAAGAGATATATAGGTTTACCATCGAGATCCTGGGTGGTAAATTAGACTAAGGCCTAATCAGCTTCCGGAAAGCCAAGTGGATGAGCTCAATGCGGCACGCGGAGAATGTGGGCTCTTCACACCACGCCACCACGCGGCCAGGTACTATTAGAATAAGTAGATCTGAGGCCAGAAAGCAGTATGATTTGCTCTGTTTAACAGATCTACACGAGGATGCGAAATTATTGGTAGATGGAAACGGAAGGCACACGGGCCGGACGAGGCAGACGTGGGGCAAGCCGACTTCCAACGGGCCGAGCACAGGGCCGCCCGGAAAGGACTCAGAGGACTAATTGCTAAAAGCATAGTTTGAGCGTTGAAAGAACTGATTGATTCGTGAAACAGTGACATGTGGGGCTTGCCGTATCAAACTGACATGGCCAAGCCCCGGAGAACTTCCTTGAAGTTCCCGCCGGGCGTGCTACTGAAGAGGTTTACTCTCTTTCCGGCACAGCCATTCAAAAGCCTAGTGAGAGCCTCAGGCCATTGGAAGAACTAATAAGGAGTTCCCGCTTGCTCTGGGGGATTTTCCGGAGGTAACTGTACTGGTAAACTGAAGAAGAGCTACCACCTGAAAAAGCTCCTAGACTCGACGCTATACCCCGTGGGGTAGCCTTCAATTCTTTACGCAGTGGCCAAATGCCCTCACAAACGGACTACTTAAGAAAAAAGCTAGAAAAGAAGGCAAGCTTTGTCCTCATTCGAAAACCTGGAAATAGGGCGGGTTCTTCGTCCTACAGGCCCCTTTGCCTAATCGACACTGCAAAAAAATCTAACAAATAATAATAATAATAATAACACACTTCCTCTCAGCGAAGGAGGATTGGGACTAAGGTGCGTGGCAGAGCTTGCTTCGTTGTGCTACGCGGCCTCTATCATAGAGTTTTCGGGGCTTGCGGAGACGTTGTTAGAACCGGATGTTCATTCTGTGCTGCGCGGAAGGAGGGACGAAGCTGAGTTGGGAGCTAGACAATCGATATGCCCCGGCCCCTGGGAGCAACACCCTACACAGCACATGCTTGACAGCTACAAGTGTCAAACGACCGCGCGCACGATCTTAGATGACATCCAATCCCGACAGAGAGAGCGGTATTCATAGCTGCCCGTGACACTTTCAGCAGTGGCTTTCTAAGAGCACTTTCTTCATCACAGCTGGGCACCATGCTTGACAACACCTCCTTCCGCGTGGTTGCCGCTCTGAGAATAGGCGCTCCCATATGTGAGCCATACGAGTGTAAGGCGTGTGAAAAAACAGTGAATGAGGACGGGCTGCACTCTTTGAGCTGCACTAAAAGCTTTGGTAGGGCTCCCAGACACGCGAAAATCAACGCGATCCTAAAGAAGGCTCTTCGTAGAGCCGGCATACCAAGCACCCTGGAGCCCAGGTTTGGCCTTGAAAACGACAAAAGACCAGACGGCGTTACCATCCCGCCATGGTCCAACGGCAAATGCCTGGTATGGGATGCCACGGTATCATGTACAGTGGCTCCGTCATACCTGATGCACAGCGCCATCAGGTCAGGGTGGGTTACTGAACATGCCGAGATCGCAAAGAAACGTAAATACTCTGATTTAGGGAGGAGATATCACTTCGTACCCGTCGCCATGGAAACGATGGGCCCGATCAGCAAGAGCACAAGTATCCTCCTCAAAGACCTAGGTGTCAAAATTAGTGCTAACATGGGTGACCAGCGCGAGGGCGAGTTTCTGCGTCAGCAACTCTCGCTCGCAGTGTGTAGGGGAAACGCCGCCACTATCATCGGCTCTATGGATTGAGAGGGGGGGGGGGTGAGCCTACGCGGGTACACGTTTGGGTCCCACAATTGTAGGGAAATACTAAAAAATAAAATAAATAATAATAATAATAACTCTATACGACTGCTGCAAATATAGAAATAGCGACAAATAAGAAGGCACTTTTGACAGCTATACGCTTTGATTTGAGGGCGTCATGGAGTAAAATAATTTATTAAAAAAACTGCGATAATACATTCACACTTTAAAATGTAACATTGTTTAACATGCAATAATAAAAATATATTTCATCATTTACATGCTCGCTCCTGTCTAACGCTGATTTTTTTTGTCGATTTACGCTCTTGT
This sequence comes from Dermanyssus gallinae, assembly GCA_003439945.1. NCBI lineage: Eukaryota > Metazoa > Arthropoda > Arachnida > Mesostigmata > Dermanyssidae > Dermanyssus > Dermanyssus gallinae. Next base: position 31,895 of record QVRM01000210.1, on the reverse strand, counting down.
CAATTGTAGGATTTCTGCGCGGAGGTGTGGTGCGCCGAAGGGCAGTGGGTGCAAGCGGCCCATCCGGCATTCGAGGGAACCGAGTGCGAGCCTGGCAAATGGTGCAAGGTGGGCCAGTGTGTCCCCAGGAGCAGCAAACAACTCAGGAAGCCGTCTCACGGTAAGTTCAGTGCGCTGCCGGCCGCCGTGACGGAACGCCTATCGATGGCGACACGCGCGACAGGAGAAATGGAGAAGGGTCCTGGGCGCACCACCACAGTGCAGGCCTGAATTGGGCCTTTCGGAAGTTTAACTTGTAATCTTTGGCCAGCTTGCATTGCGGCCGCTGTTATATGCTCGTCTTTTCTTATTGCTTAAAATATGTAAGCAATTTATCGATAAAAGGCTTTATCACGATACACAGTTTTTGGTCGACAAAGGTAGGGTTAAATTGTACGCCCAGTAGCAACGCCGTATTAAACGGACTACACCATTAAACTGACGATAAGATCTAGCCTAAAACACGTGTATGTAGAATGTTTATTTAAATTTGTGCCGCCTTATTGCTTCAAACATTAAGGATACAAGAAAGTCACAATGAAAACAATTTTCTTCGACAAATGTGAAGTTGATTTATTTATTTGAATTGTGAAATCAATTTAAACGGATAGTATGAAGCACCTCCGCGTGTCTTTAAAAGCCGCCGTGTGACTTGACATCTCTTCAATTATCTTACCAATAAATTGCAATGGGATGCTATTCCTTTTCTTATGCGTAGCATTCACGAACTTGGGTAGTCCTAGAAGCTGGAGTTCTGGCTCTAACTTGTCGTTTCAGCTCATCCCACACAACAGTTCGTTAGGATCCAGACCGTAGGAACGTCCTGGCTACTTTATTAGGCTAATTCCAGTTTCTGCGAAATGCTCTGGAGCAAGTAGAGCGGTCTACCTGACATTGTCGTGCACAAAAATGTCATGAGGCTATTAGCAGTCATGAGGCACCTATATATATATATATATATATATATGTATATAGATATATCCATAAAGCGTGTGGCACCACGTTGGTGAGAATCCCTTCAACGAATGTTTGCCGCCGCCCTAACTGATACACTCTTTATTGTAAGGTTACACAAACCGCTCGCCACGTACATGCCGGTACACTCTGTTCCGATCTTTTCGTCGAGGGACACCAGAATAGCAGAAGAATAGAACGGCACAGAGAATAAGAGAAAATAGAATGGCCTGCTGTAGGCCAATGGTCTCATTTGCGTGATCTCACACAAACAGGCATCGTGTTCGTCTGTGGGCTGTGGCCAGTTCTGGACTCACAGCGGACCTGTTGTGGTTTAACATTCATGTAATGCTGTCTCTCCCACCGCACCAAACTGCTCGAAGAGCACTACGGAGCGTTTCGGTAAACTGGAATACTCGGCAGTGAGGCCGTTTCGCACATAAATAATCAAAATGAAGGTGTCGTACTGATTAGTTGTGGACCGAGCCCTGTCTAAGCCCGCCCTCCGAGGGAAGCTGGCCATGAATTAATATCGCTGGTAGACGCTGCAAACGATGGAATGGCTCATATTCAGTTGCTAGCTTACAGAACGTTGATTACAAGCCAAGCAAATATCCGGATGACTTTCCCTCTTTGGCGTGGTATCTATTTCTCAGAACTTGTTGTTGGTTGTCTCACTTACAATTATTACTGGCTGCGTTGTCAATAGAACAAAAGCGATTAAGCCGGCGAGGCATCCGAACAATTTTTCTGTTTTCTGTTTTTTTTTTACCCCGAAGTATATATGTGATTATATGCATTTCTATATGTTTACTGAGATACACATTGTTTTTTATATTGCTCTGTATTTGTTCTCAATGTGTTCTGTTCTTCGTTTGTGTGCTGTGTTGTGATGAATGAGTGGATCCGTCGAGTGGGAAAAGATGAGCGCTTTGTAAAATAAGGTCTATCTACACCAGTCACAAGTCTACAACAATTAGTATCAAAGGCAACGAAATACTTACGATGTGCAATATCAGTTCAATGTTTCTTGCAAACCTTTTCTTTCAAACTAGAACTTTGTTTCCGTAAATGCCAACTACAAAGTGTTTGAACAGATATTAGCAGTGGCGGCGTGGTCTAGGGGACTAGTGCACTATTCATGGTTGTCATCTACCGGGGTGTCGCCGGTTCGATCCCTGTTGTTGGACGAATTTTATTTGAGCGATGCTCATTGAGAATAGATGATAAACCATACCGCTGAGAATCAGCGGCCATGCTGCCACAAGGACTGTTGAGGAACCCCTAGATATCTTAACATGTCCGGCCCTCGGTGCACTGAAGATATACCGCAGGTTAAGTGCCAAGCCCGTAGGGGATGGAACAAAGTCTAGAATTAAAAATAACCTCCTTAAAAAATGTTTTAATTCTAGAACAGACATTAGCATCGTATATTTGTAATCTCATAGCCAAAATAAAATGCGAACAGCTTTCTGGATTTAGCAGCGCCTACCGCCTGCAAGTTATAAACACAAATAATTGTGTTAGTACACTTGCAAGAAAAGTTAACAACGAATGTAATCCACAACAATACGTATGCCTGATAAGAGCATCGTGTTCAAGCGACCATTTACGCACATAGTTCACAACAGCTTGATAACAACGGCAGATTCTGATTTGTTTCTTTTCTGTGCTGTTTTTTTGTCTATGATGCGGTATTTCGTCGCATGATGATTACGTTACCGTTTTGGAAACACCTGTGAAAATGTTTATTCACTCGCTGCCTCCTAACCTGCACAATGGCCGGCCAGAAGGAAGTCGGTTGGCAAATGCGAGAGGATCATAAGATGACATGAGGGAGCAGCATGTGTGTCGATTAGCAGGTTTCAGGCCAATGACGCACATAAGCACAAGAAAACGGCACGCAAGCCCTCGTAACTCTTATGAGGCATAACTTGATGCATTCATTTATTTCCGGGAACTCTAACTTTAGCGACATTCTTTATTGCTTACAGATTCGTGGAATCCTAACTCACTAGAAGGAACACCACAAAACCCAGCAAACGGGAGAACAACCACAATGTCAAACGTAATACCACCTGTACACCCGGTAACCCTCAAATCAAAATGGACAACAGTATGACAAGGAGACGACGACTTAAGCTTTAGTGGCCAATTACCCAATATTCGGCACAAAGTCATTCGGGTACAGAAAGATAGTGGATAGCCACACGTTCAAGACTGGTTACATGAGCACCAACATCCATCTCGAGGCCAACAACCATCTCGAAGCGGACACCCTGTCCCACGACACATTTTTTCACCTCTGTATTGCATCAAGCACTCTGTCTTTGCTCGGTTCTATTCACAACCCACGCAAAACCGCTTACTCGGAGGACTGGTGCCAATTGTCAACGCTTGTCTACTCCACCTACAATTACGGAAATCAGAGACCGGCTAACGCCGTGGCGATCAGACGGCCAACCCGGATCGATTTGAAAGGATCTGCCGAATCATGCGTGTCGCACCGCCAGATGACCCCTGCAAGGAAAAACGATCTAGCAAGCAAACGACGTTACGACGGCTATACGTGGGCAAGATGAAATAAATCCAACGCATAACCCCATTAAGTGTGCATAAACTGTAATATCTATATATATTTATATGTGTTCCAATATTGCTGCAGCGTTGTTACCTAACATAGCTTACTAGTATTTTTTTAAACGAGTTTAAAAGTTAGGAGTAGAACCACTTTCAGGACAAAGCACAAAAATCGAAATGTATAAATAAACAATATCTTACAAAAATCTTCACTATCATAGAAAATCGCACGCCTCAAAGACAAGTTAGTCTACATTTCAAAACATGCATAACTAGAATAGCATGGTGTAGCAATTTTAGTCAATTAGTTGACATGAAAAAAGCCATATGAGTACTTTTTTTATTTTTCTTGAGTAACTTCCCTTAACAAATGAGCTTATCCCTCTAAGGAGAGCAGCTGAACTGTGCCAAAGAAAAGGAGATAGTTTATTCTTTGCATAATCGCATTTTGAATGTTTGTTTATGCGCCACTGCTGCACCCTTCTCTAAAACGTTGTCTATAGCGATTTGTTTTCTGTCAGTGAGGCACCAATCCAACAGTGAGGATATTTATTATTAGTACTATTTCTATGAACATTGAATATTTTCACGCTTAAGTAGTTTCATATAAATCGTGGTTTTTTTCTACGAGTGTTCTCCAGCTTCTTTGCTGAAGACCGCCTTGAAGTAAACATAAGGGGCGAGGACACCTTGCAGCTGAGTCAAAACGTCGGGACCCCTCAAGAAGACCCTCTCAGTTGCCTGGCATTCTCCTTGCTCATCGCAGACCTAGCCCGCCATGTACGGGATGAGTTTAGAAACGCCGTCATCGTCACGTATGCGGATTACATAGTAGTGGCCCACCGGAACCGCGGTGCCATTCGTTGAATTGTTGGCGACGTAGAAAGTTACCTTCACCATAAGGGCCTTCAAATCAATTCGCGAAAGACAAAAGCCATGAAGTTTCGCCGTGAGGGTCGATTGGCTGCCGCAGACGTCATACCATGTTGTGGCCAACCGCTGGAGTTTGTCCACTCTTTTCCGTATTTGGGTCTGATACTACACTATACGGGAACGACCTTTACCCAACACATCGACGACAGGTGTCGGGCGGCTTTTGCCTCTGTTCACGCAGAGGTGAGAACCCCTCGACGACTGTCATTGAGTGCGGCCGTGCGTCTTTTTGGGCTTAAGATTGAGCCAATGTTGACCTACAGTCTTGGCAAGGTGTGGGGCAATCTTTCAGCGGCAAATTTTGCGCAGCTAGAGAGATGTTTCACAGTATAAATGAAGCTGGATTTTTTCTTGCCGCGGACGGCGAAGCCGTTTTGTGTACCTGCTAGCGGGTTGCGTGCCGGCAGTGGAAACAATCACATACAGGCTTAGGTCACCTATTACAGGACCACTTAGCAATTTTTGTTAGAGTGACAGGGAAAAGTGACCGAGGCCTCGGCAGAGGTTGCGCAGTTGGATGTGTACATCGCCAGGGAGCTTTGGGATGAAATGGCACGCACTAGCCGGCACGTGTACACAAGGTACATTGTGTATGGCTACCATCACTTGGTATGCTCGACCCAAGGATTTCACCAAGTTAGCGATCAATATCGTTGCCGGTTTTGCTCGCAGATATGCGTTAAATACCACGTAGCGTGCTGCCAGACGCATCGGCGGTCTTTGCACTTTTTCACCCGGTGGGACAGTCGCTAAAGTGTTCAAATTGTATATAATGAAATGTATTGTAATTATGTAACATCTTGAAATGCAATGTTATTGCGAAATAAACAATATATATTTTAATATAAATCGTGGATTTATGGAAAAAAATCTTGCTCTGCTAAGACAGCGGTAAACACCCGATAGAAGCAAGCCCAATCTTAGATACTCATCAGCAAAAGAAACTATTTGTATTATTCTCATTATTTGTATGTAATTAGGTCACTTGTGAGACGTAAACGTCTTCTTGACGTTCGTTGTTTGCTACTCATCGCCCACAATAGAAGTCACTTCCCGCCTCCCTTCTTAGCAAGCCAAAAACAGCATCTGCCTCAAAAACTGTGATCCCGTTGATTCCTGTCGATTTTTAAAGGCGTTTAGCTAAATATTCATAGAACAAGTCAGTTCCCTTGCGTTGATGAGAACCAGGTTCTATTCCGAGAGTCTCGTGTAGCAGACAAACGATGCGGACGCATGTGAGATTGGGCCCGGAAAATATCGTCGGATACAAGAGATTCCTTCGCCCGTTTCTCTGTGTGGAGCAGATAGACTTGGTGATTAGGGGTACACTGTGCACTAAAGAGGAGTTGTTAGTGAGTTTTTTAGATTTGGTGAGTTACTTGTTTTTGTTCACTTGCGCGTCTGCGGCGGGATAACCCAGGATTGCGTGGTTGCCGCCATCTCAGTTTCGTCTTGGCTAACCGTGTAGGCTTAGTCCGTGCGCAGTCCGACGTACAGTGCAGACGAAGACGAGGCCATCTCATCTTCACGCGCAGCCTGATGAAGAGTGCAGACGAAGACGAGCGCATTTAGTGCAGACCTGTTAGTCGATTGACCAAGTGGGATTACATATTCTAAAATGCTTGCGACAATATCTACTGCAGTTCACGAGATAATGGCAGAAAATAAGGGAAACCAACAAAAAATGCCCGTACGCCCACCGTCGGGCCATGCGAGGCCGCCCCCGGATCATTCGCTGCCTACCAGCGAGGAGATAAGAAGCAACCTTAATGTTCCTGTCGAGGAGCTAGGCCGTCCCGCTAGACAGTGTAGACAGTGGCGTAGACAGTGCAGAATCTCTGAAAGAGATGAACCACTCGTGCGTCGAGCCTCTCGGCATTAGCAAACGCCCGGCGGATACATTCTCGACGGGACTTCGCTCCAACAAGAAGCACATCTCTGACGTCGGCGAGCAACATACCGTGACACTCAAGACGACCTCTGTAACAGACATAACGGACAGCGCGAAAGCGATTTTCAAACGGGGCGTTGACGCAGAGGCGGCATACGGCCGGGCGTTAGCGGTCCTCAAAAACTACTGTTGGAGACTTTGCCAAACTAGCGTGCCTGTTCTGGCCTCCGGGCTCTCTTCAGCAGGGTTTTCCATCTTAAGAGAGAATCACTCTTCTTAGAGACGAGAGGGGTATGCTGGTCGTTCTGGGGGCTGACACACGCCGGTCTCGATGGTCAAAATTCGGCCTTATAGAGCTTTGCCGGGCAGATAGGCCGCTAGCAGGTCAGTTGCCAGTGAGTGCGACTAAAGCCCCTACACCGGTCCGGCCCTGGCGAGACGAATGTCTCTCAGGGTCACGATTGGAGAGCGCCGGACCTGGGCCGACACAGTAAAGAGCCTAAGAGCTCACCTGGCCGACAAAACACAAGTGGAGTCGGCCGTTAGCGGCCTCGCCAGGAACCGTAACGTCATTATCCGACTACGGGGCATCAACCAGGGCCTGGGGGCTTAGTTGGCTGACGACATCAGCAACACAACTGGCCACCAGACTAACAGCCAAATAAGTGACGGCTTGCGAGGAGTGGCCTCATGGGGCACTAATTTTCTGACCAGTGACAGAAGGATAGAGGCAGACATCCATCAGCTACTGGCGGCCACTGAGGCGATCCCTATAGTGGGTAGTGACTTACGCCAGGGCCGCACTACGACCCGCTGACACACGTTGCTGAAGGTGACGGCCCCTACAGCCCGGTGGCTTCAGGCTCGGCGATCTTCGACACGTGCTGCAACTGCCAGAGGCCCGGTCACAAGGTTGCTACTTGCAAGGCACCCACTTGCAAAGCGGTTGCCCGCCTCTTTCGTCGATGCAGATCGCCAGACTATGCGGCGGTTGCGTGTAAGGCCGAAGCGACACACTGTATTGTGTGCAAAGTTTTGAGCCACAGAGCCGACAGTATGGCCTGCCCGTCATGCTACATACAGCTACAAGAATCACATCAGCGGAGGGAGCCTATTCTAACTGGAGAGTCGAAAATAGGTGTAGCCCAAGCCAGACGCCCTACCAGAGGCACCCAGAACCGCTGAACCGACGTTGGATTAAGGCACAAATTTTCCCGTAAGATCCTCGCGCAGACGGAAGACTGACAAAAGGTGGAAAACGCCTCCCAGGTTGAAACCCCCCAAGAAAAGTAATGATCAGGTTTCTCCAGGTGAACTTCAATCGTGCGGCCCACGACCTACCGGGCGCATACACCACACAGCACTAGGACCTTTGCCTTGTATCAGAACCAAATCTGTACATCTCTCGTTCTACATCTAACATCTACACTAATGCACAAAACAATGTGGCCATCTGGTGGACACGTCAAGACGCGACGCTCTCCTTCACCTGTTGGGGCCATGCTGAAGGCTTCATGTAGTCGTACCTTCCACACAATTATATCGTTGTGTATTCGTGGTACTTTTCGCCTAATAAAGCTCTGCAATGCCTGGAAGGCTACCTGTATAGGCTATCGATGTCAATAACATCCCACCGATGCCCAAAACACTCACTGCTCGTCACGGGGGACTTCAATGCGGTGCACACCTCTTGTAAGGGTAGCCGCGCTAGCGACAAAAGCGCGACTCTTCTTGATTGAATGTCCGAGCGCAACATGACCCTGGCCAACCATGACGATGTTCTTACGTTCGCGCGTCGCGGTCAAACATCGTTCTTAGACCTCACCTTGGCGGACCCGACCGCTCTGCGACGGATACAGGACTGGAAGATCCAGGAGAACGAGGAAACTCTAAGCGACTACCGCTATCTAATGTTTAAATTGATCTCGCCGATCATGCGTTGTCCCGATGCGCAGAGGCGCACATGGCAGATGCGATATATTAACAAATATGCTCTCCAGACTCTCTTTAGAAACCGGTTCACTCGCCTGGCGGACACTCCATTAGACGAGAATGCCCTGGCTACAATCACGGCCTGCCGCGAGGCCGGGGGGCCAGCCAGACGTAGCGGCATAAGAGCCCGGCCTGCAAATCCTTAGGTGAGGTCGGATTTTCAGACAGGTGGCGTAGACTGTATACGCGCGAATCGCACACTGACACGTGCACACTCTTGGCTAGCAAACGAAGACGACAAGGGCACAGTGTCGACCCTTTGGCAGAGGATCTTTATCGTATGCATCGACTTCTTTAACGAAACCTCATTCAGCAGGCAAAGGCCGAATCCTGGAAGGCCTTAGTGGATTCGGTTGAGGCGGACGTGTGGGGCCTTCTTACCGGATCGTTATGGGCAAGCTCTGCGCATCACCACCACCTGTCCCGGCAGAAGAAATTCGCCGAACAGTTCTTAAGCTCTTTCCACAACAACCGGCCCGCGCCCACCTAGTACTAATACCGAAGCCCAAAGGTCTCACCCGGCTCGTCGGCGCACTGCCCGATATGCTTACTCAACGCTGTAAGCAAACTAGTCGAAAACGTGCTCGTTCAACGCTCGAACGAAAAACTAGAGGCGAACCAATATGGATTCCGCAAAGGCCACCCACGATGCGGTAGAGCGAGTGATACAGGCGGCTCGCGCCGAGCAGCGGCTGTCACTCTGGTCACGGAACTACGTGCTATTGATATTGCTGGACGTCCGCAATGCGTTCAACGCCGCTAACTGGTCGATAACAATGAGTGCGGTCGAGCAGAAGAGGATCTCCCGGTACCTACGGCGCATACTACCATCGTACCTAGAAGAGTACATCGTACACTTTTCACGCAAAGAGAAACCCATCCAATTACGGCGAGGGTGCCGCAAGGCTCAATACTCGGCCCACTTCAATGTGACGTGGCAATGACATAGTACACTACTTAGGCGCTGAGCGGACATGGCCAGTTCCACGCGTGCATGATGAAGGTCGAAAAAGCAGCGACGGACATATGCGTTCTCTGCGACGCCGGGAAGCCCGATAATGCCGCGCATACCATTGAGGCATGTACGGCGTTGTCTGCGTACTGCGATAGCTCAGCCAACAATTTTCCGTTTCCTTTAGGTAAAATGCTATAAAGACAAAGACATGCAAGTGCAATTTTATTTAAAAGGTACTCCCAGAATACATTGAGTGTTAACATTGTAAATTACAATATAAATTATACTATATTAGGGTACCTAAGGATAATTCCGTGAAGCACTAATATACATATATATATATATATATATATAAACAAGCTGCCGTTTCTCATACGGTGCACTGGGAACGGCGTCTATAAGGCTGTTTAATTTATTTTTGTTTATCAGTAAGTTACTTTTTTTGTTTACTGTTGTAACTACTATGATATTTGGATCCAGAGTTTCTAGATATTGTTCGATGTCGAGTTTTTCTATTTAAAATACAGGCGAAATTGCCCTCTGAGCACACACAATTCCAGTTGTCAGGGGTTTGATTCTTCTCGTATTTAGCTTATCCGATATGCTACAAAAGGTTTCCATCTTTCAGTTAATTGCGCAACGCATAGCCTAATGGAGCAGCATGATTAAATTGAATGTAGTGTATAACTAGGACTAGGACATTATCTTAACTCTAGCACTGTCACACTGATAATCCGTATGCATCGAACCAGCAAGGGCAAGCATTGTAGGTTCGAGCTCTTAGAAAGTGGAACCCACTTCCGGTCAGTACAATAGAATGCTGAAGTTAATTCTCACATTGTAAAAATAAGTTATTTCATTTCAGCTGCAACTTTTGCTGACTCATAAATAGCTGCAGTAGATATAATTACTGCCGACTTCTTGAAATACTGTAAATATACGAGACAACACACAGCTGTATTTACGTATATACTCAATAAATTACATTATTTAAAAAGTGTTTTCAATAAGTACAGCTGATATCCCTGCACTCAGTAGCTCTAGTCGATTGAAAGTTTAGCCTTGGTAAAGCGACCATGACAAACGGTAGGCCTGTTGTCTTTGTGTAGCTCTCGAAGAAAAATGATATAACCGTGACCTGTTTCGCTGTTGTTACAGAAAGCGTAGAGCTCTCGTTCAATCCTTAAATTACTTGTATCGCCATGTACTCTATTGGCTTAAGGCCTCCGGAGTCTGGCCATAACCTCTCGGTGGCAAGCCCATTACGTCGCTCTCCAATGCGTCTATCAGCTTCTTTTACGCGTAAGCTTTCTTTTTGGTGATTAATTTTCGGAAATTAAGCAGCCTTATATTCCGTCAATTGGGATTCAGCTTTTGTGGCCCTTCCCTTCCTGAAGGATCCTTTCCGTCGGCTTTTTCGCGTTAAACAGCTGCGTGTTCTAGTTTAAATCATATTAAGCCTTACGCAAGTCTTTCGGGCAGCTGCAATTTGTTTGTTCTACTAATAGTTGATAGGGTAGCGGCTCCCGTGGTATGTAAAAGAACAGCTTTCCCGCATGCTTTGGAGAGTATGTCGATGATTTAGCATACATTCGCCTCTGTGTCGGATACCTATTCTGCTTCTCTCTTAGTGATTGCAATGTTTTGCTCAAACAACAGTTTATCTTACTGTCTCACCAAGCATACCATACTAAGCCACCCTACAGCAATTAAGGTTTAGCTAAGGCATCTTTATCGTTGATCGGATGAAGGGCCCCTACCTACTATATTCCAGTCTCGTTTTCCGTCTTCTGCCGGAATAACGGTAGTCTGCTTTTCCAGTTGAACTTCTATATGGGTCCCTGCCCTTGACGACGCTTTTTCGGGCCTCCCGCCGCTGCTCGACTTTGCCCAGGAGGCGGAGAAAGCCGTTCTATTAGCACGCCCTTCTACCGTCGTCGCCGCTACGTTTTTACTCTTAATCGACTTTTTGCAAAAACTGAGTCGAGTAAACTGGACTTCACTTTAACGCGCTTTAGCGAGCTTACCAATCTCGGGTGCAGTGATTTTTTTTAAGGATTACTAGGGAATGAGATAGCTGTCTTACTTTTTTAGGTTGGGCTACTTCCGCATACGCTTTTCTAATATCCCCTCCTATCTTTTGACCGACAGCTGTGAGTATTTTTTCACGGTTGCTAGAGATAGTATTATAATAAAACAATGCGATTTTTCGTTACCGCCTAGGATACGTTTGTTACTTCTATATGGTTTTTTAGGTGGAAAATGCTTTACGCTACCCACCAAAAACCAACTCTCCCACTCTTTCCTGGCTCGGAAGTGTGAACCATCACCTCGAGACCAGGACAGGGGAGTCCCATGCTGCGATCCTCGCCTTAGTCTATAAGTATGTCCCGAGCAGGGAGTGGGTCCTATCAGGAGGTGGACACTAGAGGCCTAGTGTTGAATCTGCGAAGATCCTTTTGGCGATTTTTTCGCGAATAAGCCCGTCTATGATCCTTGTGTGTCAGTTCGTTACCAACTTGAGCATGTTGGCCACGATGGTCGTAGTCGGGCTACTCTTGTGGACACATGAGAAGCCTATGCGGTAGGCTGCAAATGCCCCGCAAACCTCTACGGTGTGCGCCGCGTCATCGGTTATGCAGAGAACGCAAATATCTGTATTTGCCTTGCCTATGCGGAACAGGTACGACTGGAATCGTCCATGCCCTGTGAGCACTTGCACAAAGTAATAAATAAGTGTTCTCTTGAGCTTATACCAGGTTTTGAGGTCAGTGATTAAGCTTCTTGTCCAGGCTCCTTTGTATCCCCAGCTGGTGGGTTGGACCACGTGCGCCCCTATGTGTCTAGGTACTTCCTGGATCCAGGCACTAGGTGCCTCTGTGCCTGGATCCAGGAAGTGTTGCCGTCCACCTTGCGCTTGCTTCTTTCTCCGGCAAGTATGTCCCAAGGTATCTGGCAGGCGAGCGCCAACAGAACGTCCGTCGAAACAGTCCGATGCGCCCGCGTGGCCCGGATGGCCATCGTTTTTGGGAGCTTCGTATCATGCGCCGCGCTTTTGCGGTCCGCCGCGTCATACCAGCCTATATGGGCACGGCATACAGAGCAATGACCTCTGCCACGGCAGCTAGGAGGAGCCGCTTGGCGTGCGTCGGGCCACCTTCGCGAGGAAGGATGCGTGCAAGGTTGGTGAAGACCTTCGTGACTTTTTGAATGACGCTTCGGATGTGTGGCAGGCCGGTGAGGCCTGTGTCGAGCGTTACGTCTAGGTATCTTGCCTCTCGTTTGATAGTCAGCCGGTGCCCTGCAAGCTCTAACGATGCTTGCTTAGTGCGACGGCGGCCGGTTAGGTAGATCGCCTCGGTCTTCCGAGGGGCCAGCTCCAAGAAGTTGTCGGCCATCTATTTCTCTATTATGAAAAGAGCCGTGCTTGCTAGCGCCTCAAGCAGCGTCTCCGTTCGCGCAGCGACCACCAGCGCCAGATCATCGGCGTAGGCGAGTATGTCCGCCCCGTCGGACAGGTCGTCTAACCGCAGGCCTCCGTGGTCTTCTATATGGTTAACTGACTCTATGACGCCCATTAGTACTTAGAGGCTGGATCCCCCAAACGTCCTGAAAAATAGTGGCCTCTAGATTAGAGATAGTTGCTATACAGTGTATTTGATCGGTTTAACACTGATTTGAGTGACCCGAGAGCTGGAGAGTCTTATTACAAGCAATGCCACTTCTGGGGGCAACCAAGGTAAAGTGCAGCTGTCGTCGTAGGGACCATACGAGAGGGGACCAAAGGAGCGAAATCGCTGCTGTGGGACGGACTGAGCAGGAACAAGCGTTTACAGAGAGCCTATACATATGTGTATAGGCGTGTATATACGTGTGCCTAGTTTTGAAAATTATAGGTAGATGACAGTTAAGTTAATCATCATCGTATTTATTTCACTCATATTGAGTATGCATATAACATGAACAATTATACATATTATACAATTATACACTCAGCTCCTCGCGGCATGTTATACGAGAGAGGCAGTGCAGTGATCTCTTCGCAAGGGCCAGGCAGGCAGATGCATGAAACTTCGTACACGCCTGAGAGCACAGTCGACAGACGCACTCGGTGTACTCTTCGTGGAAGCTCGTATTCGAACAAACCAGGTGATGATAGCCATGAACTATGTATCTGGTATAGACGTGGCGATTGTCACACGCAAGACCAGACCAGAGGTGAAAGGCCCTGAAAACATCCAGGTCTCCGACCTCTCGTCGGACTTGTTCAACTTTATTTTCCCATTCCGAGATAAAGCACAGGTGCACAGCCTGACATTAGGTACACAAAGCGGCTCCTTGCCCGCATTGACAGGCAAAATACTCGCTTCATGTACATTGTAAAACACCTTTCAAGCAAACCAAAGTTTGCCCGAGTGAGGTGTTCCCATACTCTGTCAAGACCATACATCAGCGCCGGAACAACCTTGAGGTAGAAAAGCGCCACTGCCGTCGGGACGGACAGTCGCCGGACATCGCTTATTTCTCCATAAAGAGAAATTAGGGCTGACAGTTAAGTTAATACACGGCTACAAGTTGTCGTTACTTCCATAGAGGTCGCTGTCGTTGACGCCTTCATTGTTGCTATAGCTCTTGCTGTTGTTGTGGTTGATGTAGTGGTCTTTATAACTGTCATCGCCACGGGCGCGCTTGTCCTTACGCCTATCCGCCCGTGGTCCGCCCACCCACCCATGACAATACCTTTGTGAAATGCTATAGTATCTTCTTCCCTCTTTGACAATACCAGCGGCAGTGCAAACATAGTGGCAAATACGGCAAACATGACAGAGGCCTTGCGGATTGAAAAAACTCGCGGATAGTAGGCAGACCTGCCTCTTGTACAACAGGTCCGTCGATCGGTCGGCTTCTTCGAGATTCGGCAGACACGGTGGTCACAAAGCATCTTGCTGAGCAGCTGGAAAATCGCTGGTGTCAACGCGCTGATGCACCGCAACTACCGGCACGACGTGATGTGATATAGACAACCCGATCATGTGTCTACTGGGGGGTGTCTCCGTTGCGTCGGGCCAACCGCCATTGCCACTGAGCTCATCCGTCACGCGCTGGTGTTAGTAATGATGGTAGAGGGGAACTTACTAGTGACCCCACTAGTTGGTCCTTGACACTCCGACATTGTGCGCATTGACGCCGTTGTGGTCACCAGCAACGCCACAGAGTGTTCATATGACAACGTGTTAATACGGCCAAATGAGCAGCATTAGTATTCACGTATTCGTCAATTATCCTGGATATACTCGGAAAACCGGTTCTGTGGTCTCGTAGGACTTCATGGAAACACAGCGTCAAAGAATCATTCCACTGGCTGGCGCTGATAGCGCATTTTTACAGATAGGAGAGGGAAGTCAAATACAAAGCCACTTCTTTTACTTCCTGCTCTAAAAATCACGGTTTTTAATCCCTTTATCGTCCCTTAATCGGTGCATGGTGTGATGTTTTGAATGTGAACGTGTTTATGTCTCTATCAGTGTCTATCCTCGCGTTGTGAGAACAAGTTTTCGCCATTCCGCCCTCCAAGCATTACCCCCGCCCGTCAGAGCTGCGTGTAGTAAACGCAACTGAACCAGCCGCGTCAATCTAACCACGGACGTCATGGTTGCGTTCTGGACTAAACTTGTGCACGTCGTGGCTCTGGTACCGCTGGTAAGAGGAAAACTGAACGGCAGATAACTCGGGCACACGTACTAATCCGACACGTAATATGTGTATACAAACTTGAGCAACCGCTGCCTGGGACTCACAGTTCGTCTGTTAGAGGACCACGTATAACAAATAGTGAAATATTAGCAAATCATGGTCATTTAGATTCAGGCGTAAGCTGTTTAATGTAACAGAGGCGTTCTTTGAAAAAATCAGTTGCCTAACACTTACTGTTTTGTAAGGATATGTTGAATCGAATGTATAGGGTTACACAAGTACCAAAACGTCAGGATGATTGCTTAATTTTTCGACAGACAGAAGTTCATCTTGCATTTCACTTGCACAATCATAACAGAGAAAATATTACGCAATAATACTAAAGTACTTTGCAACCACAGACCTCAGTCTCTACCAATTTGACACTTAAATGATTCACTTAAGATGTACATTCGTCTAAACGTATTGGTTGTGCACGCCAAACTTTTCAGTAATGTCTTCCTTTGGAGTTAGAGCGAAAAACGTATTGCTTCGAGCTCTTTATCTTGACATATCTTACTAAATTTGCGATTGCAAGGGTCTCAGTTAGTCTATCGACAAACCTACGCGTTTGAAAGAAAATTTTTTAGCAGAAGTTTTATTAGCCACGAACCGGCTATAAAATTTCTAGAGTTAAGATAACTTCTTGCACGGAGAGAATTTAAAGCGGAAGCCATGGACGGCAAATCAGGTGACTAGATGTCGGTTCTCATAGCTGCAGTCCTTCCACGAAGCCAACATCAATGCTTTTGTTTCATGGAATAACGGCGACGACGCCAGTAAGTACACTAACCTATTCAAGCTAGTGCGGTGCATGTTCAATGCTCTATTTAGGAAACTGGACTTGAGTTGGTCAAACACCCTTAAGTTTGGCCTTAAGAGCTGATGTGAAATCTCTTGAACACCGTAGGATGTGGTAAGTGCAATCTTCAAGTTAAACAAGCCAACAGCAACCTCTTTTCCTCTTCGAAATCTCATTCCTTTAGTCTTGCTCGCATTAATCTCTAGTTTGTTCCTCCCGGCATAGCGCTACATAGTCACAACCGACTGATGAAAGTAAAAGCGACTTCGGGAGACCCTTACCGAATCATCGGCATACATAAGCGTTTCAACCTAAGAATACCAAATTGTGTATTTTCGTTGGGAGATCACGTACCAAAATTGAAAACAACAGGGGACTAAGATTACCAACCTGAGCAATACCGGTGGTCTGAGTGGTAGGTGCGTGTTCAGCCCCTCCGTTTAATATTTTCAGTCCCTCCTGCACGATGCTTTTTGAAAGTTGTAGCATGCTCATGTGCCCACATGCGGCCGCATCTAAGGTCGCCATAAAATCCACAAATACGGAAAATAGATGAGTTTCTCTAATCCGAAGTGTACGACGCACAGAGTTTAGAAGCACGGTGCACGCAGTCATTGTTGGTATGCTTCTTGTAAATCCGTGTCGTTGCTCAATAAGTGCCCCGGTTACATCCCAAAACAACCTTCAGGCGACGAATTGAGATGGTCGAAAGAAGCGTATAGATTACGCTCACCTTTATAGTTCCTCGGTAGGACGATAGTGCCAACCGGTCTCCTTTTCCTGTAGCAGTGGTATTAAGGAAGCTGATGTCCATTCCTCGGGTAACTGCGACGTTCTAAGCACTTCACAAAAGAGAGCAGTAAAACATGCACAAGCAAAGTGGCCCGCCAAAGATGTTAATTTATTACTAAGCCGTATACGGGAATTTTACCCCACTGGCGCGTTTACTGCTGCGTCAGTCGCCTCCGAGAAGCAGCATTCACGATCCGCCTGGAGGCTTATCATTCTTGCCCAACTCTGCACTAAGCCTATGAGACAACGCCACTCTTCTCTTTTATGAAGACTCTGGGGACAGGGATGAAAGCAGCTTTTCAATAATGCCGGTGACTGCTGTTTGAATCGCTTCTATTATGCAAGGAACGGTTCTGTCCAGCAGACCCTGTACTGGATCAGCAGCCATGTCTGCAGAGGGCGCCACCTCCTCGTAGACCTCCGGGGTTGACTTCTCTGCTTATAACGGTGGTGTCACTCATCTTAGTAGCGTTCTGTACCTCAGCCTTCGCATCCACTCTTGGTCCAGGCGGATTATTTTGGTACACTCGCACCTCTTTCACACGCGCGTCTTCAATTGGGCTCGTTGCGCGTTTTTCCTCGTCCAGCTCGAGCTCCACGGTCGCCTGGCCCACGCGTGTCGGCTGGTGTTGTTACCAGCTGAACTGATAGTTTAGTGCCGCACGGTTTTAGCGATCGCAAAAAATCAAGTTCGGGGTTTGAACACGGGACTTTCCGCAAGGTGGTCCGCAGCTCAACCGCTGCACTACTGTGACTGCGCTGTCTCGAGCAATTCAGCGACTGCCTAGCTCTTACCTGGACTATATTTATTAGATGTTTTTCGGTGGTGGTCAAAGGAATTAAGGAGTGAAGTTATTCACACACATGAATATTCATCATAACCACCAGCCTCATCACGGATCGCATTGCTGTGTTTAAATGCTGCTACTCTGTTTAACTATGTTCGATCAGTCATTTTAGAGCGTGGAAAGTCCGCTTATGGAAGTAGGGTTGACCAAAGCCGAGCAGCCTAAATGGCAAGAAGAGTGGCCAGGTGAAGTAATCTCGAGAAGACAGTACTGCGGCCAACCCCCGTCAAGGGGCAAAGAGGACGACTACATTTAGTTCTAGTCTTGAACACCGTAGGATGTGGTAAGTGCAATCTTCAAGTTAATCAAGCCAACAGCAACCTCTTTTCCTCTTCGAAATCTCATTCCTTTAGTCTTGCTCGCATTAATCTCTAGTTTGTTCCTCCCGGCATAGCGCTACATAGTCACAACCGACTGATGAAAGTAAAAGCGACTTCGGGAGACCCTTACCGAATCATCGGCATACATAAGCGTTTCAACCTAAGAATACCAAATTGTGTATTTTCGTTGGGAGATCACGTACCAAAATTGAAAACAACAGGGGACTAAGATTACCAACCTGAGCAATACCGGTGGTCTGAGTGGTAGGTGCGTGTTCAGCCCCTCCGTTTAATATTTTCAGTCCCTCCTGCACGATGCTTTTTGAAAGTTGTAGCATGCTCATGTGCCCACTTGCGGCCGCATCTAAGGTCGCCATAAAATCCACAAATACGGAAAATAGATGAGTTTCTCTAATCCGAAGTGTACGACGCACAGAGTTTAGAAGCACGGTGCACGCAGTCGTTGTTGGTATGCTTCTTGTAAATCCGTGTCGTTGCTCAATAAGTGCCCCGGTTACATCCCAAAACAACTTTCAGGCGACGAATTGAGATGGCCGACAGAAGCGTATAGATTACGCTCACCTTTATAGTTCCTCGGTAGGACGATAGTGCCAACCGGTCTCCTTTTCCTGTAGCAGTGGTATTAAGGAAGCTGATGTCCATTCCTCGGGTAACTGCGACGTTCTAAGCACTTCACAAAAGAGAGCAGTAAAACATGCATAAGCAAAGTGGCCCGCCAAAGATGTTAATTTATTACTAAGCCGTATACGGGAATTTTACCCACTGGCGCGTTTACTGCTGCGTCAGTCGCCTCCGAGAAGCAGCATTCACGATCCGCCTGGAGGCTTGTCATTCTTGCCCAACTCTGCACTAAGCCTATGAGACAACGCCACTCTTCTCTTTTATGAAGACTCTGGGGACAGGGATGAAAGCAGCTTTTCAATAATGCCGGTGACTGCTGTTTGAATCGCTTCTATTATGCAAGGAACGGTTCTGTCCAGCAGACCCTGTACTGGATCAGCAGCCATGTCTGCAGAGGGCGCCACCTCCTCGTAGACCTCCGGGGTTGACTTCTCTGCTTATAACGGTGGTGTCACTCATCTTAGTAGCGTTCTGTACCTCAGCCTTCGCATCCACTCTTGGTCCAGGCGGATTATTTTGGTACACTCGCACCTCTTTCACACGCGCGTCTTCAATTGGGCTCGTTGCGCGTTTTTCTCGTCCAGCTCGAGCTCCACGGTCGCCTGGCCCACGCGTGTCGGCTGGTGTTGTTACCAGCTGAACTGATAGTTTAGTGCCGCACGGTTTTAGCGATCGCAAAAAATCAAGTTCGGGGTTTGAACACGGGACTTTCCGCAAGGTGGTCCGCAGCTCAACCGCTGCACTACTGCGACTGCGCTGTCTCGAGCAATTCAGCGACTGCCTAGCCCTTACCTGAACTATATTTATAAGATGTTTTTCGGTGGTGGTCAAAGGAATTAAGGAGTGAAGTTATTCACACACATAAATATTCATCATAACCACCAGCCTCATCACGGATTGCATTGCTGCGTTTAAATGCTGCTACTCTGTTTAACTATGTTCGATCAGTCATTTAGAGCGTGGAAAGTCCGCTTATGGAAGTAGGGTTGACCAAAGCCGAGCAGCCTAAATGGCAAGAAGAGTGGCCAGGTGAAGTAATCTCGAGAAGACAGTACTGCGGCCAACCCCCGTCAAGGGGCAAAGAGGACGACTACATTTTAGTTCTAGTCTTGAACACCGTAGGATGTGGTAAGTGCAATCTTCAAGTTAAACAAGCCAACAGCAACCTCTTTTCCTCTTCGAAATCTCATTCCTTTAGTCTTGCTCGCATTAATCTCTAGTTTGTTCCTCCCGGCATAGCGCTACATAGTCACAACCGACTGATGAAAGTAAAAGCGACTTCGGGAGACCCTTACCGAATCATCGGCATACATAAGCGTTTCAACCTAAGAATACCAAATTGTGTATTTTCGTTGGAAGATCACGTACCAAAATTGAAAACAACAGGGGACTAAGATTACCAACCTGAGCAATACCGGTGGTCTGAGTGGTAGGTGCGTGTTCAGCCCCTCCGTTTAATATTTTCAGTCCCTCCTGCACGATGCTTTTTGAAAGTTGTAGCATGCTCATGTGCCCACTTGCGGCCGCATCTAAGGTCGCCATAAAATCCACAAATACGGAAAATAGATGAGTTTCTCTAATCCGAAGTGTACGACGCACAGAGTTTAGAAGCACGGTGCATGCAGTCATTGTTGGTATGCTTCTTGTAAATCCGTGTCGTTGCTCAATAAGTGCCCCGGTTACATCCCAAAACAACTTTCAGGCGACGAATTGAGATGGCCGAAAGAAGCGTATAGATTACGCTCACCTTTATAGTTCCTCGGTAGGACGATAGTGCCAACCGGTCTCCTTTCCTGTAGCAGTGGTATTAAGGAAGCTGATGTCCATTCCTCGGGTAACTGCGACGTTCTAAGCACTTCACAAAAGAGAGCAGTAAAACATGCATAAGCAAAGTGGCCCGCCAAAGATGTTAATTTATTACTAAGCCGTATACGGGAATTTTACCCACTGGCGCGTTTACTGCTGCGTCAGTCGCCTCCGAGAAGCAGCATTCACGATCCGCCTGGAGGCTTGTCATTCTTGCCCAACTCTGCACTAAGCCTATGAGACAACGCCACTCTTCTCTTTTATGAAGACTCTGGGGACAGGGATGAAAGCAGCTTTTCAATAATGCCGGTGACTGCTGTTTGAATCGCTTCTATTATGCAAGGAACGGTTCTGTCCAGCAGACCCTGTACTGGATCAGCAGCCATGTCTGCAGAGGGCGCCACCTCCTCGTAGACCTCCGGGGTTGACTTCTCTGCTTATAACGGTGGTGTCACTCATCTTAGTAGCGTTCTGTACCTCAGCCTTCGCATCCACTCTTGGTCCAGGCGGATTATTTTGGTACACTCGCACCTCTTTCACACGCGCGTCTTCAATTGGGCTCGTTGCGCGTTTTTCTCGTCCAGCTCGAGCTCCACGGTCGCCTGGCCCACGCGTGTCGGCTGGTGTCGTTACCAGCTGAACTGATAGTTTAGTGCCGCACGGTTTTAGCGATCGCAAAAAATCAAGTTCGGGGTTTGAACACGGGACTTTCCGCAAGGTGGTCCGCAGCTCAACCGCTGCACTACTGTGACTGCGCTGTCTCGAGCAATTCAGCGACTGCCTAGCCCTTACCTGGACTATATTTATAAGATGTTTTTCGGTGGTGGTCAAAGGAATTAAGAAGTGAAGTTATTCACACACATGAATATTCATCATAACCACCAGCCTCATCACGGATTGCATTGCTGTGATTAAATGCTGCTACTCTGTTTAACTATGTTCGATCAGTCATTTTAGAGCGTGGAAAGTCCGCTTATGGAAGTAGGGTTGACCAAAGCCGAGCAGCCTAAATGGCAAGAAGAGTGGCCAGGTGAAGTAATCTCGAGAAGACAGTACTGCGGCCAACCCCCGTCAAGGGGCAAAGAGGACGACTACATTTTAGTGGGTGCGAGTCCCACACTACCGAGGCTCTAACGACGTCGCCCGGTGTGCATAACGCATTTTACCAGTTACTTCTATAATTTTTTTTAAATAGAAGTTGGAGTATTGTGTTTTTCAAGATTGTGAGACACTGTGAAAAATATCCACGAAGCTTAAGGAACTGCATTCTCTTCGTTACAGTACAATGACATTCACTTTGTGAACGCTGCAGGACCACCAGCAAAACCACAATTTTGCAGAGCGCAACAAAATACGCCAACACAGAAGCCATGAGCAGCCGATCTGGAAGGAAATTTTGCATCAGTGAAAGATATCAGTGTGTCAAATCAGATCATATCTTCTATGACAGAGATTTTGCGTCTGTGAATTTGCATCTGAGACGCCTATAATAAGAATGTGAGATGATGCATTACTATCCCTTCGCCATTTTTATTATAAGACTTAATTAACAAGGGATGCGGGCTTTCATCACACATTCTGGCATACAGGTACTGTGTCGTGCAAACTATGGATCTGGGTGGAAATTACCCTCGAATGCCCCCGAAGATATGGCTGTGGTTCGCTTGTTTAACATTCGCTCTCCTCACGCGAAACCAGAGCTCATCGACCACACTGCACCACCAAACTCGACTGTCATCGGCAAAAGGTTATATATGTATATATATATATATATATATATATATATATATATATATATATATATATATATATATATATTCATAATTCACATTTGCCGATTATCTTCAAATGCATTTTAGCTAAACTTGTTATGTATATATATAACTATTTATATTTATTAAAATGACATTTAATGTTATATATTATAGTGAAATGTATTGTTTCTTAGTGTGTTTAAAATATTAGTAATAATAACCTATAATATGTATAAGTAAAATAGTATTAAAGTACCAAATGATAATTACTTAGCTTAGTTAGTGTATTTGTTCATAATTAGCCACTATCTTATAGGTTATTATTCTAAATTTAATGAGAAATATTATTCTTTCATATATATATATATATATATATATATATATTTATATATGTGTAACGGAAAAAGGGAATTTACTTAGGGCGATGATCTAATTTTATAGTTTTTACTTGTCATTTCGAGTTATATTGTTTACTAAGTTATAGCTCAGTGTGCTCCTTTGCCTTGTGTGTCAGTATCGCCAATAATATGGTATAGGTATTAACTTTTGCTTTTATTTTCTTCTTTTCTCCTTTTATACCCAAACCGTTGTACCACTTTTCATAACAAGAACGTATGCATGTGAATGTATGCAGTTCCGTAAATAAACCATGTCTGATTTAAATTAATTAAAAAATATATATATATATATATATTTACTCGTATGTATATGTATATATACGTATATATAGTCCGCGAAAAAATATACAGCCACCTCTTTTATTTTTAACTTTTTTGCCATGTTACACGCACTTATTATAACCAATCGTTATTAATACGCTTAATCAACTTGCTAAGACATGCATCTTGCTAGTGGCTGTATTATTTTTCGCGGTGTATCTATGTCAAATAGAGATATCGTGTTTTAAAGTAATCCGAGGCACCAAATGTCGATGGGCGTCTCCGCTGTTACTCTATGAGCATGTATCACTGTAGCCTTTACAAATTTGGTATTGCAGCTGGTGAAGACGGCACTGAGAATCAAAACGAAGTGGGATTGCAGAACAGAGTTCGCAGCTAGGGAGATTAGGTACAATAGTTAGCAATAGGCAAACGCGAGCATATCGGAAAAAATGATAAAATTAGAGGTAAAAACCTTATATACGGGCAATTGCGGGAAATTGGATTTAGGTCAAGCTTGGAAGGTATATATAGAAAGGAAAAGCGCAAAAGAGGCAGAATAGAATGGGTATGCAATAATTCAAGATCGAGTGGGCTATTGGCAGATGTAAGGGCAAAAACGTTGGGTATAAGAATACAACATGCTAAACATAGGGAGAGGGAAAGTACAGAATGTTGAGCTTGTGGGTTAGGGAATAAGTAAATTAAACATATGGTGAAGAAATGAAAAGCCTTAGGGGGGCAGAGATATAGACCTGACAGATTCTCAAGCAAAGGACCAAATGTTAGAAAGGATCAGCCCGATATTTCAACAAATGAGTTGTTTTAATGGAGACAAATACTCAGTAGGTATTGAAGGGTACATTAATTATATGGATGCGTAGGTAATAAATATGCTGCCCCATAAATCGCCCCAGATATAAAAGAGTGACATGTGTAAATAGGTCTAGCAAATGATAAATCAATCAATGATACTTCTGCCTGTTCTAATTTATTCGTGGACCTCCGAACGGCCGGTCTGCTAGGGTAATGGTCGTGCAGACGCTGCTCAACGTGACTTACTATATCGAACTGGAGCCGGAAAGGGATACGGCATTGCATTCGCGTCTAGAGCACGTGTTAGTCCATCACGAGGATGGAAAAACGGAAAAACACCCTCTTCACGACGTGCAGAGCTGTCAATTCGTTGGCCGCATTATCTCGCCCGTCACAGGAACGGCGGCCGTTGACACCTGTATGACCTCGTCTGAGATTGTGAGTAGTATACATATACATATATATATATATATATATATATATATAGTAGTATACATATATATATATATATATATATATATATGTATATATATATATATATATATATATATATATATATATATATATATATAATGGTATTTTTTAACATTTGTGAGACACATCGGCAAATACAGCAAAGTATATACATGTACAAATAAAACTATGCATATATAGGGGAGAGCTATATAGTCTAATATATATCTGAGAGCTAAAAAGTCGTGGCAATTAGAATATATGATAGTACGGTATATATATATATATATATATATATATATATCAAAGCGCAAACATTCGTGCATTTTGTACAATAGCGCGACGCGCTGGGCTCCAGAAACCCTTCTCTCCGCATAGTTTTACACGCGGTACATGGGTTCCATTTGCATACCACAAAGCGGTTGATAACATGTCGGTCTCTCCTGTTCAGTTATTTTCCAGTGTTATCTTGTATGGCTCTGATGTCAAATAACTCCGATTGATTCTGCGAATTAAAACAACCCAAATTCCGGGACGCTCCCTAAACGTATCGGTTGGTGGCCGGCCAAAACATTGTTCAAAGTCCTTGATGAATAGAGGTGTCACCGCAAGCAGATACACCGCAGTGCGATAAGACCCTAGGAAAACTCGCTAAAAGAAGACGCGGCTTTTTAGCGGTCACCGGAGCGATTTTGAGGTACCCGAATCTGGCACCTCTTGGCGACATAAGGTATATACCAGCGAGCATTCTGCGAAATGAGAAGCCCTATGTAAGAAAGCTTCTTTACATAGGGGAGTAAACTCACAAGATATTGGCTATTCCAGGCAAAGACGGGTCTGCATAATAGAACATCACCGCTACTGTCTTTGCAAAGTCCATCGTTAATATAAAAAAAATTAGGTCTGCAAGATAAGTGATTACATCATCGATACCAATTTCGTTCTTCTGCAGGATTGCTGTTAGCAAAAGGTCCCCACCCATGCTAGCCTACTTAGAGCTCTATAGATAATGGGTCGAAAGCAGACTTGAAATAAATTAATAACGTCTGTATGTACTGCTGATATTTGGCTAAGGCTGGCATTGCAGCAGAGCTCTTGCAACATGCTGTCATTTAGCTCGCAGATTCGGAGTCCCATACACCACTCATAGAGATAGTGATGGATCCGAATCTGCGAGGTTTTTGCGGGCCGGGGAGCGCCACACTTGAAAACTCGACGTCATATTTGGTGATCTTGTCCTGCCGCGCTTTTGCGAGGTCTCTGTTCGGGCCGCAAACCTCGGCATTTAAAACCCAGACCTCGGTAAGTGTTGTTATTACGAGGTCGGGCTTTAGACCCGGTGCGTCCGGTGGACGGAATACTCGCTCACGAACCACCT
Source organism: Dermanyssus gallinae (assembly GCA_003439945.1). NCBI lineage: Eukaryota > Metazoa > Arthropoda > Arachnida > Mesostigmata > Dermanyssidae > Dermanyssus > Dermanyssus gallinae. The sequence continues at coordinate 6,548 of QVRM01000210.1, read as the reverse complement.
CATGACCCCTCTTGCCGAGAAGACGCGCCACGCGGTCACAGACGTCGTCACGTCTCTTTATAGTTTGTTTGTGTTTTGTATCGCACATCTGAGCGACATGAGCCAACGTCTCAGGCGCATGACACCCGTGCCTACAACGTTTGTTGTAGCCCGGGCGTCCCCTGGCTAATCTGGCACGCGTTGGTAGTGCGTTGATTCTGAGCTTTAGTAGATTTAAATACTCCTTACCAGATAGGTAGGGCATACTCTCAATTCAGTAATGTACAAAGGGCGTTTCGTGTGCTTTTTTAAAACGTGCCTCATCGAACGTGTTGTGTAGTTGTTGAGACCAGTCATCGGTCGCTTGTGTAGCGGTCTCGATCGAGGTTCCCAAACGTTCGCAAAGAAATTCTGTTTTCGCAAGCTCTTTTTTGAAGTGCTCGGTTAGCATCCATTGGACCCCAGGGTGCGTGGAGTGTTGTAGTGCTGCCAGACGGGAGAGGCGAGAATGTTTGGATGGGGATGTCCAGACCGTCGTGTGCTGTGTGCGTGTACAGGTAGGCGTTCGGCACCGAGTTTTCGAGCTTAAGCAATTTCGATTTAACAATCTTTCTGATCTCTTTATCTGGGTCGCTAAGGAGTGCGTGAGATGGTTTGGGACCGGATACCAGTTTATGTAGGAGGCGGGGAATGAGAAAGTCTTTCAAAAATATGAGTCTTTGGTTTTAAGGGAAGCTATCGTGAGTCTGTTGAGTAAATTAAGGAGTATATCCTTGGTGGAGTCAACTCTGCCATTGCTGTCAAAGTCCACTCCTAGATATCTCCATTGATCGCTCATACCTTTAGCTGGCAATTTTTGTTTGTTTGTTTGTTTATTGACATTTCTTGTAGATAATTGCACACATTAATTTCAAGCTCCATTAAGCACATAGCTTGTTCGAAGCCCCTTTTATAAATAACAATGTATAATTTATATATGCCATTTTCACCTATTTACAATATATTGCAACATGATTGTATTTTTATATCACTTTTAACCAGATACCAAAGTTTCAAGATAATGCTCTTTGAGATCGCATTTGAATTTGAGCAGGGACTTTGTCTGCCTAACGGAGGCCGGTACTTTGTTCCAGTTGGCGATCTCCAACGTTAATTTCTGGTAGGGTATTAGTAAAACCTTTAACTTCCTCTTTATTAAATAGGTGGAAGATAGTAAAGCTTTTATTAGTATGAATTTCAAGTCCTCGGAATTTAAAAAAGGGGTCCGCAATATTAAGGAGCCGTTGGAGAGAAGATTTCGTGGAGGCTAAAAGGATGACATCATCCGCAAAGGCTAAGCCCATACGGCGGAAGTCATCAGTAAGTTGGTACCTGGTATTAGTTTTATCTAATTTTGAAAGAATGTCGTCGAGAACTAGGTTAAATAAAAGGGGGGACGTATGATCTCCCTGCCTAACAACCCTAGTTGGCCGAAATGTGCAACATTCTTGTCCAAATTCTATGAGAATTTTAGATGAGAGGTACAGGCGTTAGATATAATTAATGAATATCTCCGGGTATCCGCGAGTGACCACAGGACGGAGTGTCGGACCATGTCGAACGCCTTACGGAGGTCGATTGAGGCGAGTCTGAGCTCACGTCCTGCAGACTTGGCATCGTTAAAAATGCCATCCAGAACCGCAATATTCTCGAAGGTACCATTATAGGAGAGAAACGCTCGCTGGATTGGGAGAAGCTTAATAGAGTTCTGGAGGCGTCTAGAGAGAATTTTGTTAAGCGTTCGTTGTAAGTATGATGCTAATGATAGGGGTCGCAGATCGCTTGGGGATGTGGCATGGTTAATTTTAGGGATGAACGCTAAGCGACTGGGCTGTGTCAATATCGCTAATTAAAAGTATGTTCAGAAGACAACAGACTACTTCTAACGGGAGTTTACGGAGGGACGAAAGACAAATCCCGTCCAAGCCTAGTGCTTTAGAAAGTCCGCGAAGAGCTACGTTAGTTTCCTTTAGGGAGATAGGGAGGAAAACCTCGAAGAGATCTTATATATATATATATATATATATATATATATATATATATATATAAATATATATATATATATATATATATCAAGAAGTGGCGGAGGCACTGCGGCAACTCCCAAGAAGCAAAGCACCCGGGCCAAATGGCATCTGTAATGAGCACTTGCAGCAGGCAGCCACAATGACCGCACACTGGACCGCGCTTTTCAATAGGTGCACGTACAACGGTCGACTACCCCCAGCGTGGAGAGTGCGTTAGGGACATCGGACCGAGCCCTCTTCTTGGCAGGGCATCGCCAAGAAAAGCTGCGCCTATAAACTGCTTGCAAGCCTCCTAGCCGCCCGTCTAATGTCGTGCATTAAGTACAAAAAGGCATTACCAGACGAACAACAGGGTGCGCAAGTTGGCCTCTGCGCTAACTGCATATGCAATCTTCCTTGCAGATATCGAGCAAACCCTAGCACAAAAGGGACAGCTTTTATATGCGTATTTGTCGATTTCTGAGTCGCGTTTGATTTAGGCTCAAGAACTCAGGCTTTGCTTAAGCTCGCCGAAATCGAGGTCCCAAGACGAATGTTGACATCGGTGAAAGACGTGCTACAGTCCAATCAGATCATCTTGGACAAGAATATAGCGGAGCACTCAAGCATAGAACAAACCATAGGCTTGGCCCAGGGCGATAATCTCAGTCCTTTGCATTTTTGTCTACTGGTAGCCAAGTATACCAACACGTACAGCACAACCCGACACCCAGCTGTAAAATAATTATGTATGCCCGACGATCTGAGTACTCTACAGTAGCCGCAGATACCATTTGCAACAGGCGCTGGCTATTTTGTCGGCATATGTGAACGTAGTAGGCCTTGACATAAATATGTAGACGACAGAAGCTATAAAGTTTAGGCACGCGGATAGGCTGGCCGTGACCGATACACTTATGTTAAATGGACAGGCCCGAACTATGTAAATAAGTTTACATATCTCGGTATCACAGTGACCCCCCCAGCCTAAGACCCTTTGCTGCACACATAGAGGAGAGATCTCGAAAAGCTTTGATCGCGGCGACAGCCCTTAAGAAGCCCCAGATGCTCTTGATTATGTCAGGGCTTGCTCTCTTCAATAGGAAACAGCGCCAATTGCATCATACGGGATCCAGCTTGTGTGGGCAAAGCTAAGCTTGGCTCAACTTGTTGCACTCGATCGTGTAAAAGCAGCTTTTATGAAATGGGTACTAGGGTTACATACGTCACCTTACAGCCGCCTCACGTATTTGCTGTGCGATGCTACACTATGCGTGAAACAGACCAAAATACAGCTTGCGCTCCCAGACACCCTTGCATACAGCAAGTTCATACGGCGATATGAAGAGAAGATGGACAGAGGCCGACCCACATTTTTATACGACAGATGCAATGGTTAGGTCAGAATGGAATGGAACGGGCAAGACAAACAGGCACATAATTGCCCGTTTTGCTGTGCACGGTTTTCACCACCTCATGTGCCAAAAATACGCCTGCCATGAACCCTGTGATGCATGTGTGTGCAAATATGTATATTAATATGTGTACGATATCATGGCAAGTGAGTTCAATGCAGCTCTCATTTGCTAACAAGGCTGGCACAAAGCAAATTTTGTAATTTAAAATATAATTACGAGGACTGTGGTGATTTTGATTAATACTATTGTATATTTTCAAAAACCACTCCTGGTGTGTAAAGAAAAGTCATGCGAGATAGATAAATAGTGCTTGCATTACTTTTAGGAGGGAGGGCAGAACTTGTTTAAAACAAAGTATTGCGCTTCTAAATGGAACTAGACGGGCGGTAGTGTCTTGTTTAGGTGTTTGAATTGTTGTTATAATGATGTAACTGGTCAGATACTACTTTATAAAAAGGCAAGACGCAAGATATGTGACGAGTAAGGCTATCAAATTTTCGAAACTATAATAATTCTCGTTATAATAGCTTAAATGTTTGTTACGCTTGAAAATCCACAGAAAAACCACATCCAATAGTTCAGAAATCATGTTGACACCAAATTAATGGTGATATGATTCACGAAATGATCATTTGAAAACCGTTTTCCCAGACATCTGATGAACTCCCATAGGGTACCTTGCAGATGAGAGACATTAGCGACTAGCGTGTGGTTGTTTTTTAGCGGTTGCTAACGTCCTCTATTGTTAACACGGGATCCTGGAGTACGAATTAAGAATAAACCACCTTCCATTTAGCACCAAAATGATTCACATGACAGCACATTCACCCCCACATACATGGATGTATTTATTTTACAAGCATAACGGCAAACGTTTAATGTAATTAACGCGAAGGCTCAAACGCAAGACATCACATGGTCTCGTTTTTTTGCTAATTTTTCTGTTTTGTATGCAAACATGTCGTCGCAGCACGCAGTTATGATCACAGACGGCGGCATGTTCTACCTTGAGCCACACAAGATGGAGCGGAAAGGCGAAAAGCATCGACCACACATCTTCAAGCGATTTCCGGCCAGTGAGGACAGCCACTTTAGCGGACAAGCCACACAAAACGGTATTACTAGCCGGTTGACTCCTTTCGGAATGGCATCTGATTTAATAATAGTACTAATTATCATCATAACAATTTCTCATAATTATTAAGGTCTCCCAAGAACGTGTGCGCAGGCATAAAATACCTATAAAGGATATAATGATTATCAGCATTATATCCTTTACGAGCATTTTTACCTCACGCGTTTACTGTTAATGAGTAATATCTCCAAGAACTGCCGGTAAGCCAATATTGTTGCTAACGGTGCTCCGAGCGGGCATTACAAATTCACTCGTATATTGTATATAGTTATTTACGGCCAGCCGACCACAATGCTGGTGACCTTTGTTTCGTTGACGTTCGTATCTGGCGGGACAAGCTACTGTAGTGCCACTGAGATTCGCTTGGCCATGTGTATCCACAGAGCTAACTCCTTTCGGCGGCGACCTGCGTTACGTGGCGCCACCCGCCCATCCCCCGCTATCACGGTGATATCAGCCAGCGCGAGAACATGGCCATCCACGGGCGACGGCGGAACCGGCGTGAAACAATCGATATTAAATATATCGAGTTGGCCGTATTCGTCGATCGTCATATGTACAAATTAAACAATGAAGAAGCAATCCAAAGGACCCGGTTGAGAGCCTAATCAAACGTGTGATGGCTATCCTACATCAGGTTCAGATTCTCTACGAGTACTTGGCGATGCACCACAACTTCAGACTGGTCGTTGTCAAGTTTGATGTCTTAAAGGAGATAACGGTATGATTCCACTACGGATGCGACTGTACATGAAATCCACAAAATTGTATTGTGCGCAGATCGCTAAGTGTCTCTCTCTCTCTCTCTCTATATATATATATATATATATATATATAAAGTGCGTTGTAAAACATTAGCAACTCATGTTTTTGGTGACAATTTCGGCTTGATTTATTTGAATGGCTTGAAATTTTAAGGGCATGATGTATATGACGAACCACGAGTATCTGACAATACGTTCGTGAAATAACATGCTAACAACACAGCTAAAGGATAGCCGAGTCGTTGTTCCGAACTAACGACAAAGCTTATGTTTAAACCATGGGTCGTAGAAAGGATCTCTCGGATAACGAAGAGACAATAATTAAAGCATATGCTGAGCTCGGCCATACAGTAACTGCTATAGCAACCAGATTAGGACGGCATAAAAGCAACATCAGCAGGTTCTTACACCCTGGAGTGAACCAAAGGTGCAGATCTAGCAGTGGGTGTAAGTCAGTTTTGACTATTCGAGATCGGCGTAAAATCATACAGTTGGCTACTCATGACCAAATGTCTTCTTCCAGGATCAGAACTACTTTAGGAGTGCCAGTGCACCGATCCACAGTGTACCGAGTGTTAAGTTCTGACAAAAACGTGCGATACACGAAAAGGAAGCTTATGCCGCGGCTGCAACCGAAGCACATTGTCGCACGGCGTGAATTTCCGCATAGATACCAAACTTCGGACAACGAGTGGGAAAAACATCGTCTTCTCGAATGAAAAGAAATTTAATCTCGATGACCTTGACGGTTGTCGGAACTGTTGGTATGACTTACGGAATAAATGGTTTTCGAAACGTGTGGGCGGTGGTGGTTATGTTAAATATTGGGGCGCGTTTGAATATAATGGGAGTCTGATCTAGTCGCGATTGTGGGCCGAGACAATTTCGACAAGTACCAGCGTATCGTCGGTTCACAGCTAAAGCCCATTTCAGAAGAATTGGGGGACCTGACGCAGTTTTTTCAACAAGACAACGCAACGTTTTATACCTCGGCTAGCACTATAGCCTTTTTTCAAGAACCAGGAGTGCCACTTTTTGACTGGTCGGGACTGAGTCCAGACCTGAATCCCATCAAAAATCTTTGGGGACATTTGGTGAAGCAGATTTACGCAAATGATGGACAATATGATAATTTGTCGGACCTCAAAGAAGCTGTCCAGCAAACACGGACTGATATTCCACTTTCGTATTTACAACAGCTCATTAA
>QVRM01000209.1:0-35540 GCA_003439945.1 Dermanyssus gallinae | reverse complement strand
TTCTCGTTGTCAGCATCCGAAAGCCGAGTATTTATTGCGTTTGGTTGTTTGTTTCACAGGGTATCACCGAACCGCGAACAGTATGCTGGCGTGACCTTCACTGATACAAGGAGTTTACCGAGGTGACCTCGCCGGAAGTGATGGTTAGCGTTAGAGACTCACCAGAAACCACTACGGCTGTCTGTAAGCCATTGTCGGCTTTCACCAGGACGGTAGTGATGTATTTGACCTACATGGCGTACGCAGCACACTAAATTGTGGCTTGTATTTGTCGTGTACTGTGCCGGCTACAATTTCGGCGGCCGCACTGTGTATGATGACCAAAATTTTTGCTGACAGATCTCACCTCAACCGAGCTCCCCATCTCTCGAAGTTGCTGCGGTTGCTGGCCAATAACCGTTGAGGAGCTTAGTACCCCCCGCATCTACAGATCGCTCTAGTGAATTGTGTGCCGTAGTTTGTTTAGTTACATATGCATAGGTCATGTTTATTTTTCATGATAAGTTCAAACAGAATCTAGTATTTGTATAGTGCAGTAAACCCCAGTAAATATAATATGTTGACCTTAAGGCATTAGAGGACATGCCGGAAATCATAAGACATTTATTAACTTAAATGATACGCTAAATCACAACTTTACAGCTTGTTAAATAAAACTGATGCGGTATTTCAACCTAAGCTTATGAAATTATGTACACGTCTAGTACAGAAACTCTAACTTCTCGTGACGGTCAGCTGAAATCGACTTTAGAAGATAGAACGATGTAGGCTATCCGCTGGACATCGACAGGTTAAATTTACCTTTATATAAGAGCAATGATTTACGTTAGTTCACAGTCAGAAGCTAGGATTTCAGTTTATGATATTAAAAAAAAAACATAAAATGTTCGTAGTCAATAGGATTAGGGACTAGTTCCGGTGCTCTCAAGTCTCATGGCTGCTTGAAGCTTTTTCACCGAGTTAGACGGTGCCGCTACTGCTAACCCGGTCTTCCTCTGGTAAGTTTACGTTCGCTTATAGAGGATTGTGAAATATGTGCCTCAGCCGTTGATTACTGCGGTGTATAGTATGGGCCTTTTTAGCACAGGATTGTAGCGCCTGTGTCTTTTTATTGCAGCAACTGCAATGCTTATTTTAAATAAGTTATTAAAAGATCGCTTCAGTAAATTGAACTGTTGTTCCATTGAGCTCAGTTTAGGTGCAGTTAAATAGTTAAACTACGATAGTCACACGATGAGGATTCGAATGGGCGGACAGCTTCGATGAACTTCTGTTATATTTAGTCCTGGCCGTGGTCCAGTTAATATTTACGACGTTGACTGCGCAATTGCCATTCTGTGCGACCACCTCAACGTTGTCGCTTTCGATTTGAAGGCCAATGTCTCAGATACTTTGCCGAAGTGACTTCATTTTTACATGTTTGAAATTTCCGGCAACAATGTGTTTTTGTTCTTTTTGATGCGAGGGCATTGTCCATCGAAAAAATATGTTATAAAGATCAATATAATAATTAATGTTTTCTTATATCTGCTTCTACATTTTACAACGATATTTGTTGACCAGGCTGTTATCTGTGTATTGTGTTTCATATCTCTCTTTATGATCAAACTGTTTTTTATTCATTGCCGTTGGGAGAATCGTCTGTAGTTTCGAAGTTGTCCTCTGTATGAGTAGATTATGACTTCGACTTTTATTTAAATTTAAAAAATTATTTTAAGTTAAATAATATAAATTATTAATTAATATTAATTAAAAAATATTAAATAATAAATTATTGTAAGTGTAATAATTTAGTTTTAGTAAATTTATTGGCACAGTGCTCTTCGATTATGTTGACATAAAGCTGGTATAATACAAATATTTTTGCGGGTAAATGTTGTTCTTGTGCGTTAACCTCTTGCGGGTACGAGTCTAAATTGTTATTTCCAAATAAGTTTTAATTGTTAAAGTAGTCATAGTTATCGCTATGTGCATATGTGGTTTTGCAGCCGTAATTTCTACAGGGGTACAATACATTTGTTTCAAATAGTTGAATATTCTGTGAAGTAGCCTAAAAAATCCAACTTCCATGTAGTCTCTTTTTAAGCAAGTATTTTACTATATGGGCAACTATACTGTGTAGTAAAATCAATGGGTTTACTGGCATCAAAAGGTGCAAAACCTTTGACTAAAAACAAATGTCACTGGTGGAAGCCGTGCACGTATGTGTATACTCACCAAATGTCAGCTTATAGAACATAACTAGGTATAATGACCACGATAGAGTGTGAAATAAATAAATTGAATTGAAATGTCACTGGTTGACAATTTAAAAGCACTGCATATTTGAAAGAAAGTGTACCACTTACGAGGTGGATTTGAGGTGGATTATATCTTGCAACTGGTTTGTTCTATTCCATATTTGTAAATATTATGATATCATACGTTCACTATGTACGTATGTTTATACATTCAACTCCTTCTTCAATAAATTCTGTTTCGTTCTAGTGCCAAGAAGCACACTGGCACGTTCACGATCTACAGCCAGACTGAGATCGGCAACCAATTTGTGCAGCGTCCTCTGACGATTGAGAAAGGGTTCTCGTTGCGAGGCTGAATGCCACCGATCAATAGCGCGGTTGTCTGTAGTATTTTATTAGTAAGCACCTAGGCTGTAACAGTTTCGTACAAGAAGTTGCTGATTTACATTCGAATATTACTTACCCGGTAGGTCCGCAATAGGCGGTCCGAAGTCACCCATAATGAACTAAATACATCAGTAATAAGCAATTGTAATAGTAGTACCTGTAGGATTGCATGCACAAATGGTTGTGTGCACGAATGTTATTTGTTTGAGTTTCTAACATAAATTAGTAGGTCGTAAAATAAATTTAACAAATTACCAAAGCTGAGCAAGTAAGAGCGCATAGACGCTTTTACTTGGCTCCTAACAAATCCCAAAAAGCCAACAACGGATCAGGCTATTTCGTTTAGGTTTGCGTTCAGCTTTTGTAATTTATTAAATGTATGTTACGACCTACTAATTTAGGTTAAGTTGTGTAATAATATTCGGCGCATAATTTGATATTATCATATTGGACACCCATTTGTATTTCGTCAACCACTATTTCCAGCACATTTACCGGTAATAGTGGTTGTTTCTACGTATGTGCATATTACCATTTACTGGCTGTGTGTGAGTTATTCTAGAGCTTTACCCCACATTGCTTCAGGCAGAGTGGTTTCTTGCAAATCATCTATGAAGTATTAAGGGAAGCAGCCTGCACATGTAGTTTTCCAAGTTTGGTTAAGCAAGGAAAACATTAAAGCACATGATGATTGTATGCATGAAAGTCTGTGTCAGTAATCGTTATTCATTTTTCTTACGTATTAACTTTAGCATAACGTCATAAGTACTAAGTTCTTAGAGGTTAGTCACTACGTCGCGTGATGATCAAAATTGCTCTTAGAAACTACCACATTAATATAAAGGAGTAACGGGGTATATAGTCAATTTCGCAAAGAAATATAAAGTTTTAGGATGGTGCTACATACGTAAAAGGTGCAAACACTGCATCTATAATATCGAATATTTATTTATCTTATTATTAATGAATGACAAATAGTAATATAACAAATGAAGTAATGAAGTGAGCTGAATCATTAGCTCCTCTAATGGTCAGTGCTGGCGCTTCTCGGGCTGGTCATGCATCGGCTCTCGCCGAGACAGGCAAGGTTAGAAAGTACCAGAACATTGGTTACTTGTACGAGTTTCACCCACTTGCCTTCGAGACCCTTGGCGGGCCGGGTCCGTCTACTCGCCTTTGCTACAGAAGGTCGGGAAGCGGCTAATTCTAGCCAGCGGAGATAAGCGAGCGGGCGATTTCCTCAGACAGCGTCTGTCGCTAGATGTGCAATGGGGCAATGCAGCCTCGGTTCGAGGAACCCTCCAGAAATGGCTGGTCCCTACACTGGACTCCCCGTAATGGTGCACACATTCGCAGGGACCCAAATGAAACGACCGACCGTAAATGATTGATTACATTGAAAAAAAAATATATATATATATATATGTATACTTAAAAAAAAAGTAATAAACAATAAGTAAAAATTCATATAATAGTATAACAATTGTGGTTCTTTATTAACATCCTAGCTAGATATGAGGATATTTACAATACCAAATTACATCTTTGTCAACTCCGCCATTGACCGAACCATGGGACATTGTGCATAGTACCTGTCACACTTAATTTGCCACTACATGCATATACATCCAGCGTGAGGCTCGAGAAAGCCATCGATCTTCGGAACATGGTGGAAGCCGTGTGCTCCACGTTATCAGATGCCTAACCTCCCCCCCCCCCACCCCGACAAGCACCATCTGTCATCGACTTAATGACCCGAATTTATTTTTGTTTCAATTCCATTGCATTATATATGTTTCAAATGTTTCCGTTCTGTTCACGCGCCTGAAGATTCTATGCCAATAGGTAATTTCCTTCAATTATCTTAAATTCTGTTTCTGCAAGTATTTGGCAGTCCCAGTTCAAGAAAAAAAAACCCGATGTTATCTAGTAGTCCCAACTCTCCAATCCCTATTTTGTCTATATGTATCCCGTATCTATATGTATATATATATATATATATATATATATATATATGAACAGGCACATTAACAACGACACTTTTGCAAAGCAAGCGCAAACAGTTAACCAAGTTGACACACAGTTGAGAAACCACAGCTGGTTTATCCTATCTATCTAGCGACCAGTGCTATGCTTAGGCACGTACACTAGTTATCCGTACTAACTAAGGTAGTAATTAGGTTAGTGATCTTCTATTTCCATTTACCTATGAACGAGCAAAGCGAGCCTTCCTGACACAGCGCACTTATGCACACGTGACAGCGACGGAGGGAAGATAAATATTGCAAGCATATTTTCAGACCTGCGCATATGTGTGAACGTCATACACTTGCAGATCTAGCGTCGCCACCCGCATCGACCTAACTAAGCGATGCGTTAATAACCACACAGTAATGCAAAACAGCGGAGCACATCCTGCACATATATAGAAGTTGCCAGCGCTCCGGTATTTCGACTCGGAGCGGCTCTATAGCGTAAAGGATTCCTCGAACAAAATTGTACATCTTTGTTCTAATATAGAAAAATAATATCGGCTTATGTCGTTATCGTCCCTGAACGGCCCTACGACATTAACTAGTTAATTAGAGCCCTATTCAAGAAAACGCCTGGCTTCCTTTGAGATCGTCCAAGGCACTCTTCTTTCTCCCTGAAAAACGAACATTTCAATTAGAAGATCTTCGATTTCTGTATTTCTTTTTTACAGATTCTTGGTTTTAAGAACCAATATAATTATTCTAAATTATTTTTTTGGATGGTTTTGGATGGCTGGCTGGTTCTAGCACTCGCGAAGGCAATATATATATATATATATATATATATATATATATATATATATATATATATATAAGCAATGATAATATCTTCTCCAATATTTCCCAATATCTCCAACAAACGTATTCTGGTTTGTCTTCGTGTTATGACTAGCAACGCTTTGAAAGGTGCGCGCCACTAGCAGCCTGCGTTACTAGTGCGAGGCTCACAAACCCACTGGCATTTCTTCAAAGCCATGGGAGAGGCGTTCCTGTCATTTCTCCTTGATTCAGAAATGTCTTCGCCTATCTTTCTGCATATTTAAATGCATCCAGACGGGGAGGCCAAATATACACCGTAATGAAGGGGGTGCGTCAAGAGCTTGAGGGCCTGGCGGCACTTTCCCTCCTACTTACCTCGGCTCCTCGTCTCGGCCACTCTCCCGAGGCTGCCGCGTGAACCTGTCCCGCCTAGCGTCGAACAGGTTTGTCGCTTCCTTTCACGCTTCCGTCGAGGTCATCATGTAGCTAACCACCTCCTTGATGGGACGGCCCCTTACGGCCGTGGACCCCGTGCACCTTGCCTCCCACGAGACTCGCAGTGCAGGACAGTGTGTTCCACGCCGTCCGCTTCCCCAGATTCGTATAGCACACAGGTGTCACTGGTGGCCTTCCCTATATTAACCATGTAGCTCTGTAACTGACCGTGACCGGTCAGAACCTAAGTAGGTTAACTCCCCATGTGGACAATCCTACCAAGCCTTGAGGTCCGATATCAGACCTTTGGTCCAGTTCCCTTTAATCACCCCGTTTGTAACCTGCACCCATTCCTCCTGCCAGACCGCCATTGTGGCATTCCTGGCTTTGGCGAGATCCAGATTTTCCTCCAGAAATATCTTGCCTCCTTTTCCCGCTAGTAGGTCCCATGGCAGCATTTTAGCCAGGACCAAGACAGATTGTCTGAAGACCGTCCGGTACGCCCGGATAACCCTAATTGCTAGTGTATAGTTAGGCCGAACTTAGTGCTCTTCTATTTTTCGCCGTCTGTAGTGCCTTTCGTTCTCTTCCGGCCCGTCAGATACAGCGCCTCGGTCTTATGCGCTGCAAGTGTCAGATGATTGCGGTCCATCCACTCCAGCACCATTGATAAAGCTTCGCTGGCTGTCTCCTGTAGGGTCGCTTCGGTCCGCGTCGTGACCATCACTCCCTTCCTGTCTCTGGTGCTTTCTGAAGTGCCTTTTGGGGATCCCTGTTTCCTTCGGCATCTTCCCTACGGAACTCCCTGAGTTTTTTGCACTTTGCTCCTATAGGAGGGACAGGCCATGCTGTCTGCGCGATGTCCGTCCACCTCACAAACGTGGCACTTCGGTACCTCCGCTTTGCAATCCTTAACCACGTGATCTGTGCTGCCACATTTAAAGCATACCTTTCTCGCAGCCTTGACCTCCTTGCAGTGTAGATCTTTGTGGCCCAGTTTCTTGCATATAAAGCAGCTAGGGAGTCTCAGGCACTCTTTAGGCCTGCACTACTTCGACTCTAATTTTAAGGCTTTATGGACCAGCAGGTCCCTTGCCACCGTCAGTGGCACGACCACTAGGGAATACCATACATTCCGCTCTGCAAAGCCTTGGTTCATCTTGCCCTAATCGTAACATCTCTCGGCAAGTGAAGGGCATTCCTAAGAGCCCATCAACTCCCTCCTCCCCCAAGAAGGGGTCGATCCACCAAAGTGCGACCGTGCGGGTCTCGGCGGTCGACCTACATCGTTGTATTTTCTCGTATACATGCTACCAGCGCCCTGCGGGGACTTAGAGCCATGATATGGGCTCTAAGTCCCCGCAGGGTGTCTGCGAATGCTTTGCCATTTTCCACTTTCACCCTTAGCGTGCTTCGCACTCCCCGGTCGTCCCGATATCCAGACTCCCGGTTGACCTTTTCAACGAGCCTCGTGCACATCTCCAGGTTTCCACTGCTGTCGCCGGTCTTTCTGCAGCAGATTTCTAGAGCTCTTAAGAGGAGTTTTGTTTGCCTTTCCTCTGTGACGTGTACCAGTGGTGCCTCATCCATACTCGCAAGCTCGGTAGCCTTCTCGATTACGGCTTGTAGCATACCTAGGCTACTAATTCCAGTAGGGTCCGTCGGGTCCATTACTCCCGCGATCAAGTGGCGTTGAGCTGCCGCCGTCTCACCTGAATCGCCGATGAGTTCTATGGCTTCACTGTTTTTAAGCACTACGGCTTTTCCGGCGTTCAATCCGTCCACCACCGAGACTGAAGGGAATTGCGACGCGAGCTTTCCCAACAGGACTTCGTCCGAGGCAGACCCCTTAGAGACTGCCACGACGCGGACGCCTCTCGGGGAGACAGGGTCTGCGTGGGTGAACTTTATATGTTTAATCTTCTTGCCCGGCCATTCCCGTTTCGATTCCTCTACCTGTCCCTCAAGTGTGACTGTTTCCTTGATTTCCTTCTCAATTTGCGCCATCACGCTGGTCTCTTCCGTGGTTCGACATCGGGAGCACAGCGCTTCTCTTTTGGTCCTAAATTTCCTTATCCGCGTCAGCTGTCTGTCACAAATGGGCCGTCCCATGTTCCTTCTCTATTTTGCGGCTAATTTGTGTCATTCCAGTCGAATATTTCTTGCTTGAACACACATTGCAGTCTTGGGGCAGATCCAAGTAGGGGCGTCTGTTGCCACCACTAATTGCGTGAACTGAGCCTAAAATTCGCACGAAGAGATCAAATTCAAAACTACATTTGGTTGGACATTACGTATACACATATGCTAAACTAACAAAACATAATATTCCTAGTATGGACTTACCGAGACTTGTCTCCTTGCATTCTTGCGTCACCATTTCGAGACACTTTTTGTTCTTGACTTTACGTAGGTTTAGTGAATTGGAGCATGGTCTCTGAGAAGTCTTGTTTTGGGGTGAGAGTGAAAATACTACAATTTCTGACACTCGTGTTTTTGCTCAACATAGGAGCACAAAATGTGCAATGGTGAGGCAACTAGTCCTTCTATACTGAAACACCCTGTATGTATATATATATATATATATATATAAAGCTCTTTTTATCAAAGCCCACAAATTATCCTACATTTTTGGGCGCCTAAGGCGGAGCAACCCTAACTACGTCTACGTTCTCTAATGTTCAGATTTAGGCGTAGAACACCTACCTCAAGTGCCGAAGATCTCCAGGGACTTGGTTCGTCGTCTAAATTAAGGTCGTCACAGCATTTCCTATAAGTGTCCATTTAGATCATTATCTGTAAAACTAGCATCTTGCCAGAACTTCTGCAACAAAGCACTCCCAGTTGGCTATGCTCGGTAACAAATGCCCGGCTTTTTTTTATGGAAGAGCAATGCTCCAAACGTCAAAAAGAGACCTCCTGATGATTTAGTATGATCTGCAGATTAGCACAGAACCTCTTGCATCATATCCGCTGCGCATCATGGGCAATATCTTAATTAGGGAAGTCGGTGTCGAGCACACGTTCGACATCTGCACGGCGTCTACGGCCAAATGGAAAAAAAACTACCTTCTTTTTCATGACGATCCTGTCGGACAAAAAGTGATTACTAAGCTAACGGCTATACATACTATACGACAAATAATTTCAACCGATTGTTAATAAAGTTAACCACAGTGTAGCAACAGAACTGCTAGATACTGCACCGCCGATGACCAGTGACGTCAATAGACCAATCAAACACCCAATCCAATCAGCTAATTACTGTGCCACGATAAATGATGACGTCAGTAAGACAATCAAGCATCCAATCCAACGTGCACCGTGAGGTGCACCAAGGAGCCCGCTAAGCCGAGTGCTGGTAACAATAGGGCACATCCACCAGCCCTTTGTGGGTGGTGTCGATTTTATGATTATGTCGTATGATAATGATGTCGTCATTCGACTCAAATGACGTCGATGATTTGAGTCATCTTTTAACATTATCACTTTACGAACGCTACGGCGTCCCTTGAGCAAATAAATAGCCCCGGAGAAGAATTATCATAACGCATCATCGGTCCGGCAACATTTCGAGGCGTTTCAGGCCTTACGCTGTGTGTTATCACTCATTGCCCCGAGTCTCTCTTGAGTTGTAGTCACCGTCTTGCTAAGCCTGCATCCGCCTGCTAACCTAGCGTAACCAACAACGTTACATTTGGTGGTGATGCGAATTGATTGCATCGTTACAATATGGCAGCAATGCAAAAACAACCCCAGTGCAAAAACGCACAATTATTGATGTCAACTACCCAATGACAAATTAGTCTACGGAGCGTCCCGAGATAAAATGGCAAGCTACCGCGGGTCAAGACCAACATTTGCGTTTACAACCTTAAGCACGAATTAAAAGCAAGCGCGTCTTTTGAGAGTGTCAAATTTTAGGCTCTAAATGTAGCATTTGTAAGGAGAGAGAGAGATTCAGAAAAATATTGCAGGTCTGCTATGATGCTTACATTTTCTTTTGCTTCTCTAAAAATAAATCAGTATCGCTGGGAATTACGCGGAAGTAGGGTGAGACGTTGTTTTTCATACGAAACCAAAGAGGTTTTTATGGCCGACACCGGATTCAGCGAAAAGAGCGTTACCTAGCATCCGATCTAGTGGGAGTTCCGCTGATTAGCGGAGCTCGTAAACCGAAGCAGCGGAAGCCGTTGAACACATAATTGGCTCACCAAGTGACTGAAGGGAATCGCGTGCGCAAGATTATCACGCCCCAGATCGTATTCTACCGGCTGGAAAAATCACTTCTGTACTCCTCTGTTGCACTCGATGCATATATTGGCTTAAAGCGCAAGGGTTAATGCGGTCGCCTTCACAATCGCCAGTCTGCGCTGTGCGGAGCTACAAAAAGCGCACCAAATGTTCAGCCTTTTCACGAAACAGCAATGATCCCGACGCTTCTCTTTTCGTGATTCCGAGGTCATCTTGCAGTATCTTATGGAGGAACTTGGCATTCAAATCCAAAATCTCATTTGGCAATACATATTTGTCATTTTCCAGTTTACGCCAATTGCGATCGTCACACGAGCTACGTTTTTTTTTCGGCGTCTGTTGCTGTTTTTGGACGTCTTTCGACGTAGTATATATTTAAGTGTCCTGTTTATCTTGAAATGTTCTGTACCATTCATGCGCACTTTCATCGACACAGTGGGATCGGATCCCCAGCAATCGATCAAAGCTCTTCGAAACACTTTTATGCACTTAATCCTCATTAGAAGTTGTACAAAACAATAGTACACAATTTCTGGTACAACTCTTGTGGCATCGACATGCTTGTGTCGCCATAGGTAGCCTAGGAATAGCCTAGAAACGCGCCTCGACGATTTTCCTTCAATTCTATCAAAAACTTCGTTCCAATCTCGGTGCTAGGAAAATACAGAGCTATCAAAGGCAATGCAGCGTCTCGATTTTGCATTGCAAAATACCTGGGGTAAAACTACTTACACTGAACAACTGCAGCAACTTTGGGTCGGCAATATCAGAAAACGTTCTCAAACTTGGCTTATCGGCTAGGCGGAGGACACCGGCGTTTGAGCAAGACAAACCACAATACAAAGACAAACAAGGACAAACCGAGCAAGATGGCTTAGTGGCGAAGCCCTTGCGCTGCATTCGGGAGGCTTGGGTTTGAGATCCAGACCGGCCACTCTCAAATTGGTTTGCATGGTTTCCAATTTAGACAAGGCAAATGCCGGAGTGGATTAAACATTAGCCATGACATGAAAAAAATTAGACTGCGCATGTCTAGATCGCCGCTATTCAACCATCTCCTGGCGCGTCTACGCCATGTATCTTTTGCATGTTTTTCACCACAGTGCTCATGAAGAGAATTTCATGAGAATTGCTCTCAATGCACATGTAGGTCTTGACCACTAAACACCACCACTCGGTCAGCTGTCCCGAGCTTCAGAAAAGGGTCATTGCATTTCCTCTTCCGGTGGCATAGCATACGACGAGAATCAATCACCTAAAATACATCTGTATATAATAATTATATTACGTCTGAAATACTCAGTCTGAGTGCAATAAATGCTTTGATTTTTGCAGCACAGCCTGCTATCGTTTTTGACTGGTCGTCAAGCCAGTTCGAGGGACTACGATTGGATCCGCGCCTAGACGCAATACTAGCTGTAGAGTACACAGGCAGTCGTGATTAAGCCGTATAGGGAAGACGTGAAGTATGGTGTTGGCCGCAACAAACATCACCCCATACACGCACAAATTCCTGAAACATTGGATATCGGCCCTAAGATCGTAATGCCGTGCATCCAAGCACCCAACTCTTAACGTCCACTCCGTTGCCACCAAATCGTGCCATGGCGCAACTAAAACAGAGCAATGCAGACGTATAATGCATTTATGCATAATATGTCTATATATGTCCGCATATATGCATATTTATGTCCGCATATATGCATAATATGTCTATATATGTCCGCATATATGCATATTTATGTCCGCATATATGCATATATATGTCCGCATATATGCATATATATGTCCGCATATATGCATATATATGTCCGCATATATGCATATATATATATATATATATATATATATATATATATGTCCGCATATATGCAAATTAATGTCTGCCTATAATGTCTCTTCATTTGTTTTGCATGATCTTAATGTTTAGAGTGAATGGTGTCTGAAATAACTTCGCATTAGTATGTACACCATTAGGCGACTCGAAATCGTACTATCTGCTCATCGTAAGTGGCTGGCAGTTTAGCGTAATATACTATTAATAAATGCCACGGAATGAGCTTATACATGCGTATTTACTCAAGACGGTCTTAATCGATATCCGAAAAGTCGATACCGTAAGTTGATATTTAAAATATCGCGAACTGGCCGCCTTCAAGGCATTGGGCTCAATGGGGAAAATCACTAAAACTTTCCTGTCGAAAACCTCTGAACTCTCAGAGTTGCTGTAGCAACTGGTGATAGGAAAGCATGGCAGTTTCTGCTACATAGGATATGGGTTGAAAATCAATACGAAAACGCTGCGTCGATCGTTGGTTTATTGCCCAACAGGCAAGAGACTCGCCTTTCTGCCATAGCCGACTTAAGCCGGGGTTGGAAATTCATGTGTAACTGAATGACGAAAGTCTGAATGTAAGGATATGAAAATAAGCAAGTAGAAAATTTTTAAAGCGTATTATTACGTCTCGGAAATCGCTGGACTTATTAGGCTTAATGAAAGGTTGAGCACTTTAGAAGTTGATTTGCCTGTTCAGTTAAAGCTTAGGCGGAAATAGCTTGCGTAATCTCTATCCAGTCTTAGTGAGCGGGTCACAGGGTCTTTTGTCAGGTTGATTAAAATTGTTTAGCATATGTGTGTTTTTATATGTAAGGGCTATATTATTGGTTGAACGAAAACAGTACAACTAGTTGAGGAAGGCTGGTGCTCAGTAGACAATTGTCGGATTATGCTCGCTCTATATAATCGCTCCCGATTACAAGCGTAGAATTTCGGCACATCGTCCCACTGCCGTCTTATCATAGATTCTCTATTCTAGGTCCGAACTAGTCTTTCGGCATAGAGCCAGGCAGTTCCTACTAGCTTACCATTTTCTTCACTAACACCAACTCACGCCTTCCTACTTGTTCACTGCCGCGTAGTTGGGTCGTTAATTCACACTTTTCACCAAACTTTTTTCGGACTCTCAGTCACCATTTCAGCAACAACTCAGGATATCATTTCAAACCGCTATTGTAAATTTAAACTCATGTTTCAGACGCCCAGCTTTTTATTGTGTCGTTGTTGATCCTCGGTTATCAGTTGTGGCAGCCAAAGCGGTTTCGCGACGCGATGGTTCATGGTACGCTTTGGTCCCTCAGCAACAGCCTGCAAAAGCTGTGAAGCGTTTGCCGAAGAACATCGGTCAAAGGATTAACTTGTTGGTCCCCACTTAGTCGTTTAGTTACGTTAAGACTAGGTATGCTTCTAAGCAGTTGAAAGGGCCTGATTTAGTGTCCACCGATGCAACCGTAGCGACTCTATGTAGACGAGCCAATGCTGCTTCTCACGTCCATAAAACCACAGCATATGAAAACTCGCTCTCGTGGGCCTCTTAAAATGAAATTTTTTCTGGAAGATGAAATTGCTCCGGCTTAATCTATTCCGCTAAAACAACTTGCGACGACCGGTTGGCTTTTATCGAACAAAAGCACTACCGCCAAACTTGAACACGATTTTCTCCTTTGTTTGTAAATGTCTCTACATTTGGGCCAGTGAGACCTTCACTTGCCGTCTCCGTTACCGGCCTTTCTGCCGATCGTGTTTGCAGTCTTAAATTAACAACCTGCAAGTTGCGGCACGTGTTTTAACTGCTGGAATCCACTAGAATGCGCCAAAAGACGCAGCTGCACAAAACAATTATTTGTAGAACATTATGACCTGTACTGTTTATCACTTACGCAATGAATTCAATTCAATTCAATTTCAATTCAGACGTGGTTTATTTACGGAACTGCATACATTCACATGCTTAAGTTCTCGTTATGAAAAGTGGTACAAGGGTTTGGGAATAAAAGAAGAAAAAGAAGAAGATAAAGCAGCAGATAATACCTATACCATATTATTGGCGATACTGACATACAAGGCAAAGGAGCACACTGAGTTATAACTTCATAAACATTATAACTCAAAATGACAGGTGAAAACTAAGAAATTAGATCATCGCTCTCAGTAGATTCCCTTTTTCCGTCATGTATTCCTATTTAAAAGCCATATTTTGACGTCTCGGGTAAAGCAGGTCAGGGACTTCGAGTGACGGATTTCATGCGGGATACTCTCCCATACGACGGGCAGTCTATATACAAGAGATTGGGTACTAGATCTTTTCTGTACCCGAGGTATCACAAAAGTGGTGGCCCGTCGCGAGGTTTTCCGCCGCTGAGGGACTAGAGGGAAGGCAACCTCAACAGGTACTAAACTACGACTGATTTTGAAGCCGAAAGTACCTACTTGAAGACGATACAGCGAATCGATGGATAGGATCTTATAATCACAATATATATATATATATCTAACAGATTGGCTACGTCTCATCCCAAATATAGCCCTCAGTGCATCGTTCTGCATGACCTGAGCCCGATGCAGAACGTGATTATAACCACTTCCCCACAAGAGAATGCCGTAAGTGAGTACCGGCACAAACAGCGTTTTGTAGATCAATATCAGTCCATCCAACGGAACTCCCACCCGACGCAAACGTCGCAAGGCCGATATAACTGCATAACATTTGGGTGTTATATGATCAATATGAGCCCGCCAACTTAAACCATCGTGTAATATGAGGCCTAAACATTGACTAGTTGACGAGAACTTCAGACCGAATTCTGAAGAAAGCCGATCAAGATCCGCCCGCAACTTTAGTTGAGGAGAGCGAAACAGAGTGAGACTAGTCTTGCTAGCATTAACAACGAGGCCGAAATAATTAAAGATTTTAATTACCTCCTTCACTTGAGATAGTGAGCGCGGTATATCGAGGGCTGGAGAGTCAACCCTAAATAAAAGTGAAGTATCATCGGCAAAAGCTAGCGGTTTACCAATGCTCTCTTTTTCAATATTCAGCAGGATGAAATTTATTAGAATCAAAAAAAGAAACGGTCCTAGCACTGATCCTTGTGGAGTTCCAATATTAACAGATCTCCACGAGGAAACCACTTGCCCTATACGAACGGACTGCAATCTAGAGGATAGAAATGAATTAAACCACTCTACTGTACCTGCAGAACACCCAAGGTTTTGCAAGATTTGAAGAATGAAAGAATGGCGAACGCAATTGAATACCGCAGTGACATCGAGAAAAACGCCTAGACAGGCTTTTGTCGATTCAACGGAGTCGGTTACAAACTGCCAGAGATGCGCGAGTGCCAGGCCCGAACACTGCTACCTGAACACTGCTACCTTGCAAGCATGACGACTTCTGACGAACGCAATTGAATTATCTTTGACGAGATATGTTTTTTTTTTCTAGAAAATAACTCTGACGGCAGTAACTCCCTAATACAAACAGTAAGTACATAGAAGTTTGAAATGCACACCGATGAGGCTGTTCTTGGCATTCTGCTCGTTCCAGTTAAAAAGCGTCTTCTTTCCTATGTTGCCGCCACGGTACCGGTGGCCGCATTTCTTCCGCGTGTCTTCAAAATCACATCTGACCTGCAGTGTTTCAATTTGTTCAATTCAATTCAAACATGGTTTATTTCTGGAACTGCATACATTCACATGCTTAAGTTCTCGTTATGAAAAGTGGAAGAGAAAAACAAGAAATAAGAAGATAATAAAAACAGAGGTCCCAGTCAAATATACCTGCCTCGTCGCAAACGTAAGTAATCAATAAAGTAAGCTGCTCAAACACAACGTCGCCCGGCGAGTCCGAAATAACGCTACTCCGAAATAAGTAACTATGCAAAATCTTGAGTTATACATGTCATAGAGATTAGCCACGTTGAGCCTTTAACATTCTATGATCAGACTAGTTTGGACATTTTATGTAATACAGCAAAGCTGTTCTCACGTATGTCTTGTTTTGAATGCACGCATCTTGTAGTTAACGGATAATTTATGGTTACATTTGATAATAGTCTGTCTTTCTATGTGCCTAAGATATGTCTGGGCTAAGGGCGGCAGTTTACTAAAAGTGTTCAGCTTAATGCTTCGTTATTCTGGGAAACTGCAAAAAAAGCTAATTAGAAGTCACAACGCTCAACGCACAATACATTTACGTTAGATTTGGCTGTAAACAAAAAGCGATTTTGGGGATTCGGTACAACAGACAGCAGTTTTCGCCTGTATAATAAACCACATTTTACTACTGTAGTTATGGACATTGGTTTATTTTCACGAATGATGTGAAAATTGGTCAGAAACGAATCGGCAAGGTCATTCAGCGGACGGCTGACAGCAAACGCACGTAAAGCAGACATTTGAAAAGCAACATTGGCCGTCCAAGCCTGGAGTCACTGGCAGAGCGCAATCTAGTTCACCGGCACACAGAATTAACTTTATCGGGCCACGATCAGTGCATCAAGACAACTGGATGTGCCACGCGATTTCATAGAATAACTACTACCTTAATTGACGGCCTGACGAACTGATTCGTAATTCAATCGAAGAGAGTGGAGAGGATCAGAAAAGCTCGAACTCTTTCGTTAGACTCGGTTATGGTACCGTGTATACTATTAGTGCTGTTATTATCATTTGGTACTTTCTGTAGACCCAATTCTGAAAACGTACTTCAAGGCAAAACGTACCTGAAACCTGGCAGGTCGCTTTCAGTCTTCAATTACCATAATTATAGCATTTGCTGGCACAAGGAGGTGTAGCGTGAACGTGCGTAACATAGTCAAAGTAACGACATTCTAGACGGGTCGCGCGAGCTTTCCGGGACTTCCCAGAAAAGCATAACTGAAATGCGTGTGGTGCGCAACATGATGTGAACTGGCTACCGTAACGCAACCACACTGTCGTCTAGATAATGTTTAGTGTTTGGCTTGCAAAGTTCTACTGTCAGCTGCAAGCTTAGCGATGACATACTAGCGAAATTCAGTCTCGTTTACTTCACAGTGCAGCAAATATTTTATGCAAAAGTTATGCAACGATACCGACTTGTCATGATAGGTTAACAAAATTCGAAGTCAAACGGCCCTAATTAAAGCGACACGGGAGAGCAAAGAGAATTGACTTAATTAATTTTGACCGTTTCTTCTCTCTAGAGCACTAGCAACACGAAGCTACCCAAGTTGTATCAGAGCAACACCAAATATCATCGTTTCTGTCGAACGCGACGGTTTCTGCTTATTCGTGTTTGCTTAATTCTTTTCATATATGTGCCTTAATAGTTCTCTTACTAAGGTGTCGGTAATAAAATCGTACACCGTTTGCATATGCTGTCCGTTCACGTATGCTTTATCATATGTGTATTTGCATCTTATTGTCGTTTACAGAAGTTGTCTGGAATTTATTAGACAAAGTCGGAGACGATGATGTAGCAGCCTTATCAATTCGCACCGCACCATACAATGCAAGTTATGTTCATTAAAAAATATTTTTAACATATTATATATTTTTTATCGCTGGTACTCGATTAAGCATTATTATTAACAACCTTAACATTGGTATTTCGAGTGCGTAAAAAGTTAGTTACCCCACTCCGTGAAACTCCATCTGAAAGTCGATTTCGTTTAACGATCTGTTTAGAAATACGAGTATCAACCCGCCGCTGGTGCTCCCCTACACTACGGAGTGCAATTTCGGCACGAGCAATATTGCAGCGGCAAGACAAACGCTCATTGAGCCTGTCTTGCACACGTTACAGCAGCGCCACATCTTCACAACATAACGGTGTCCCGACGTGTCCGCAATACGTTCATTTTGGTACAACTATTAACTATATGGTACAACTATTTACATACATTTCAGGGTTCTGTACGATGAACGCTCCAAGCGAAGATTGCACAGTCGGGTCACTGCTGTCGTTGTTTCAACAATATGTTGACGGAATTTAAGTCGGTGATGGAACGACACCCCCTGTGGGAGGCATATAGGGAGGTCCGTCGCGTCCTTGCGCGCGAAATTAAAAAAAGCAAGACGGAGTGCCGGCTACGGTGTGTGAGGAAGTCCACACAGCCCCTGGGGCCAGGGTTACAGAGTAGCCAGCCACACACTAACGAATTCACAGTCAGCATTGTCGCCCAGTTATCGGAGATGTTTCCCTCCAGCCACTGCTCTGTCTCATGGAACTCCATAAATGACGCACTGGTAGGTCTTTATATATGGGCCTATTTTAAGCAGAGAGCTCCGGGGCCCAACTCTATTTAGATCCATAGTCGTACTACTCTCGTTCTGAGTGCGATCCCATTGAAAATTCATAGCCTATACAGATGGTATGGCTATCGTCACTACGTCGTATGATGCCGGAGAAAACATCAACTGGCGCCCTGCAAGACATTTCAATCTGGCTTACTCCCCCTAGCCCCACACAAAACGGTGGCAATATTTTTAAACAGGCAGAAATAACGCCCCGAGACTCAAGCTGAACCTAGAGGGGCGTATCTTGGAGATACTCCTAGGTACCGGCCTTACAGACCCAAATATGCACCACGCAGCAGCTAAGTCCACCGAAGCTATCATAGATCTCTCAAGATTGCTGTCGCGCACACGTGGAACTTCCGACGACCGCAGATCTCCCGCTCCATTATCCCAGAGGTGAAGGAGTGGATCAAGAGTCGGAAGAAGTCACTGCCCTACTCGCTGACCCAAGTCCTCACAGGCCACGGCACCTTGTGTGACTCAGATGAAGTCAAACACAGTTTCAAAATATTTCACGACGCTCACCGCTGATAGAAGGCAGGAAAGTCATGAATGACTTTGCCGCGATCATCATTAAATGGAATGTTCTGGTATAGACCGCGATGTGCGCTCTGCCCACGCAACTCTAAAGGAAAAGTAGGGTTTGAGGTGGTATTAAAGAACAGTTCCAGCTCCTGGCCTCGTTCTGAGAGGTTTCTAGTTGGACTATACTACATGTTCTTGGAGTACGTACAATCCATATATATATATATATATATATATATATATATATATATATATATATATATATATATATATCTTTCGCTAACAAAAGTAAATCTCTATTTGAGTAGCGTTAAAGGCGTTGAGAGTACGACCCAGATCACTGACAAAAATCGCGTACACTAGTGCTTCTATGCAAGAGCCTTGAGAAACTCCTGACGCATAATTTCTAGTTTTATCTGACAAGTACGCCTTGCACTCTTGTAAAAATCGACTGTTTATTATAGCTTACAGGATTACGGGATTAGTGTCACTGCAATGTTACCTAGCGCCTATAACGGCAAGCCCTGGGACTGAACCTGGGTTAAAAAGTTAATTTATGATTAGCATACACTCGTAGTATTATCTGCTGTTAACCAGGGATCTTCACTGCGATAATTACGAACCATCTCGCTTATCTTGTCGAATGGCTTTCAACGTGCGCCATCTCATTTCTAGGCTGAATGTAGCACGGTCTATTAAGGCGAATTACGCGCTCCATTCTGTGTCAAAGCTAAAACGTGTCAAAAGAGGTCTTATACATTCGAATTGTATAATAAACCTTAAATGTGACTCTACTGTGTAGGAATGCCGGTAAATCCGATTGGTCATGTAAAAAGCAACCGCTCGTCCAACTGTTCTACTACCTAATTCATCTTTACATTACTGTTAGTGCTATTATCCGCTGAGGTAGGAACAACAAACACAACAAATTTATTCACGGTTTTTAAATTTTCTTTACAACATAAAAAGTTGGGTCTACAAATCTAGCCCATGTGTGCTGGGACCTTTAAAATTACAGTTTACTAAAAACATAGCTCGTTGCCTGGTTCGAGTTATGGTTTATTCATGGCTACGACTCGACTGCTAGAAACCAAACTAACCAAATTACTACACCTATATGGCGATACTAGTGTAGCAACTTTTATAGTAAGGCAACCAGAGGCTATCTACTATAGCTAGATGATAAACTAGGAGGTCGAATATATATATATATATATATATATATATATATATATATAATTTTATTGCATGTTAAATAATGTTACGGTTTGTGAGGTCAGAACGTATTATCGCAGTTCTTTTAAAGAATTACCTTACTTCATGGCTCCTAAAATAAATGTCGCGTTTTCTTTGCAGGTCGCTCGCGATCTCCTGTATTCGCTTACTTAATTCTTTGAGAAATACTTTGGTTTCCCTGCTGATTGGTCCCAGTGTCTTTATGGCAGTAGGCACAAATTTATATCTTGTTTACAGTCCAGCGTATTTATTTCGTCAATCTTCTTCGCTGAAGCTCGCCTCACTCCAATTGACGGCCGCTTATCTTTGGAGCACGATTTTTCGCCCTCAAGAAGAAGGATGGTTGCGTGAGGCCTATCGCTTACTTATCCGCAATCAGGAGGCTGGCGGCAACGATCTGAGAATACGGCAGACATCTCATGCGTTCTTTGTAGCCATCAGCTTGGGTTTGCGACACCGGAAAAATGCGAGACCGCGGTATATCCGACTCGGTCCTTTCTGGAGCCACTTTGTTTTGGCCAAACATGTTGCCGGACTGTTGAGATATCTAGGGTTTCTCCAACAGTCCTTGTAGCAGCATGGCCACTGATTCTCAGCGGTACGGTTTATCACCTATTCTCAATGAGCATCGCTCAAAAAACATTCGATCAACAACAGGGATGGAACCGGCGACACCCCAGTGGTAGATGACAACCATGACTAGCGCCTCACTAGTCCCCTAGACCACGCCGCCACTTGTAAGTGGTACTACTGACTCTGAAGTGCTGACAGCTATCTCTCAAGATGCAAGACTGTCAGCACGGATTTAGAGTTTCTAGGCGTTCTCTTATTCCCGCAGAGAGTTACGGCTACTCCCGAGAGGTGGCTGGAAAGGCATGCGATGTCGCGCATTCACTCGTTAAGATTTCACCGAGTTTTTTTGCTGAGCTCCTCATTTTCGGCCCTACGTCTCCTTCAACCGTTTCGAAGTGCTCGCTCTATTTAGGAATTCTTAAAGAACTTAAGAACAGCGTGCTGGCTACAGTAAAGGTGTTGTTAAATCTCAGCATGTCGGCGAATGCACGCCAACAAGCTCTACTCCCCGTTCCTTTGGGGGCCTAGGGTTACCTGATGCTATTGTCCTATCAGAGATAGCCCTGGTAGCTTCCCTCCATGCAACAGACTAAATTGTCGCTCTCATAGATATTGAAACTCGATTGGAAAAAGCCTCCGTAGAGCAGTTGCGTTGTCCGGTCACGAGCCCGCCGAAGCTTGGTGCCAGAGAGATCGGTTGGCAACTTTTTTGAGCAAAGGGTTGAAAACCTCATCGCAGGATGCGCCACGAATCGAGACGCTATTAGATGACAAGTCAGTGAGGATCGCGGCCGGACTTCGTTTGGGGACGGACCTTGTACACGCTTACACTTGCGTCGTCCGGCCGGAGGGACGCCAGGGTCTATCCTGTATCGTCAGGCACCCGTATGAGGTTTTAACCACTTGCCTTCGAGACCCTTGGCG
Source organism: Dermanyssus gallinae (assembly GCA_003439945.1). Lineage (NCBI taxonomy): Eukaryota > Metazoa > Arthropoda > Arachnida > Mesostigmata > Dermanyssidae > Dermanyssus > Dermanyssus gallinae. The sequence continues at coordinate 14,055 of QVRM01000209.1, read as the reverse complement.
GGCCGGGCCCGTTTACTCGAGGTATGCTACAGAAGTTAGGTAAGCGACTAATTCTAGCAGACGGGCGATTTCCTCAGACAGCGTCTGTCGCCGGACCTGTGCAACGGGGCAATGCGGCCGGGAAACCCTCCAGGAACACTGGTCCCTACGCTGGAGCCCCCATAAAAGCGCACACGTTTGCAGGGACCCAACTGTCATGTTCCCACCGTTAATGATTTATTATATTCAATAAATGGTTTACTTGCATAATAAAATATAATGGAATATACAGGCGCAGTGACAAATTGAGCAAACATTTTTTTGTATTTCGTATTATATACTTCTAATCTATATAAGTTATAAAGGTTTGTTTTCATTCTAATGCAATTAAATAAAACGTTAATGGCGCATAGTTTTCGCAAAATTTCCCACGCTATAAATATGCACTTTTAAATGCACACTGAATAAATACAATAAAAAGGTTAGTTATTACTAAACCAGCAGAACATTTTGTTATTGTCGCTTGTCGCCTCTCTTTTATTGCTAAATAGCTAAACTGTTGATTTGGTCGACTGTTCAGATAACCGCACTTAAAACTTGTTGATCAAAGTGTTTCTGTGACAACTTGCTACCAGTTGTTACGCAAGCACCACCCGTTTTGGACGGTGTCGGCTAATCAGTGGAGCTGACATCTGTCCTTCACGTTTATAGAACAAGAAGCGTTGCTCTGATCAGCAGAATTTGTCTACTGGCATTTCTCAACTACTGCAGAATTGTATCAGCTTTCCAAAAGTATTGAGCAAATATAGACTGTATGCATGTACTAGAACAATAGTAAACGTATTTTTATAATTATATTAATAGTAAGTCATACAAAACACAAGTAAAGCAGTTGTTGGTCACAAATTTCATGTACTATTTCGAACCACTTTGCGGGCGACTCGCGTTCAACAAGTTGGGCTGCTAGCACCACGATTAATACACGTAATATTCATATAAATGTACTATCACAACACCACCTGTTAATGTACTTACTTTGCCGCGTCAAAAGCAGGGAAACATGCAACAATTCTGGTGGCTCTCTTACCACGCAGTTTCAAGCATTAGTCGTTCTGTGCGTGTCAACCCATGTTGTGCCGCACGGCTAAACAATGGTGGATAACATATTCATAAAATCTATAGATTCTACACCACATTATCTTGACACCACACAACGTTTAATCAAAAGGTGCCAAAAAAGTACGATTCTTCTTTCATTGTGATTTGATCGACCAAGCATTACATATCGTGGTTGACTAATAGCCACTTAAACCAACTATTCTATTGGCTAGCAACAAACTTTAAGGGCAAAAGGGGATAACGGAAGGTGCACATTTGCTAGGAATCAGCCCTGGGAGGATTGGTTCGGCAACGTTCAGTTCCGCGTAACAGTTGCAGCCCCTCATTAATTTTAATCGTTGCAATTTTAGCAAGGACAACGCGAAATAGCTCTCATGGTTCTCAGAAATATCGCAGAACAAGGTTAGATTTATGAACAGCGCATCAATTGGATATGTTGTTTAGTAATAATTTGTCTCGTTTGTTTGTCTTGAGACAACAAACATATGTACTCTAATAAATTCATGACTTATGATTTTTTTAATAACTAATTTTGTCCTTGTCCTCTAATCCCTAGTCCCATCTATGGTCGGCGGCGGGGTACTCGAACCTGGCTACACGGCCACCTTGCGGGGACCAGTGAACTAAAGAGGAAAACAAATACTCATGAAGCATGTATTCCCACGAATTCTGCTTTCTCGCGTTCTAAACTTTGGGTGTTCAGGCGTTCCACGCAGCTAATGCGCAAAGTCAGCATTCCGTTAAACCTGTCATCCGGTAATAGCAGATCGTCGTCCATATTTAACAACGTCCGGATCTTGACATACAACGTGGAAACGCCGCCTCCCTTAGGGGCACACTTCTGAAGTGGTATTCGCCTGGCCTATGCAAAACGGACAAGTGATAGTCGCAATAGACCATAGTCACACTCGCGTGACTCGCTTGATACTGGCTTAGCCAATCCTTCGTGTACTATACAAAATGTATTCTCTCTCTCTCTCTCTCTCTATATATATATATATATATATATGTATACATTTAAAAGTAAACATTTAACTTGTGACGATCTACAAAACTGTTTTTTTATTAGTGTTCGCATGATTTGTTAGCACAACTGTTTCTATACCGAAAGTAGTACCTCTGCTGCAGAGATTCCATGAAGATTCCATCCGATGAACGCCTCACCGCTTCGGCGTTTGTCCCCTGCTTAGTGCGTGAAGTTCAAGACGTTTCGTGCCCATTATGTTCAACACTGCCGTGATTATTATTGCAACAACACGTCTGTTGTACAAACCTCCGTTGGCTACCCGGTCGTACTTCGTAAACGTTCTGAAATATAGGGGCGGTTTGAAGATTTAAAAAACTGTGACACCCTCTCTCTTATAAAGGAACCCAATAAAGGAACTTAATAAGAAAGTTTTTGCGGTATTTAGCATCAAGTTTGTAGAAGTCGCCAATATTGTTTTATGTCTTTCTTCCATGACAGTGCACTCAGAAGATGAGTTAATGTACAATTTTAGAAAATTGCACGGACAACCAAATAGTACATTCTTCTGAAGATATACAAGGCTCCTCAGTGCCGTTACGCTTAAGACAGACGCCAGACCCAATTGATATGAGTTCTCTCTCTCTCTCCCCCTCTCTCTCTCTCTCTCTCTCTCTCTCTCTATATATATATATATATATATATATATATATATATATATATATATATATATATGTCTTGCATACCACTTCTGTCGTTACGGCTCATTATATGCATAATGATTGTGCACTTGTTATGGTTGTTGTTAGTGTTGTTGTCGTCGTTGTCGTTGCAACCGCGGTTTTGGTGATGTTGATTTCATGTTGAAGACCAGCGTCGTGCTTATTGCTCAACCTCTGTCGTTCGTATTCAGTATATTCAGGAAGACCTTCGAATTTGGTGAAGTAAAAAGTATACAAGTTGAAATCGGGCGCACGCACTGTTTACAATTGTACACTATCGCGGTAGCACTGGCCTAGCATATTGCTGTTTCGATATCATGATGTCGCGATATGGGCATCCTATAATGATGACCTATCACCGTGGCTCTCAGCGAGACCGTTTAAGTCACTCCGATCGGAACTTTGTTGAATTCTCAAAGTTTGCCCTCCCTCCCTCGCCGATGTCTCACCGATATCAGGTATAAAAACAACAGGCCCAAGTAAGAGTAGTGCAGAACAAGCGAAATTCGTTTTACGATACACCTTCCTTGATGATGCGCGTATGTGCTGGCTACTCATGACTCCGATTACGTTGTATCTACAGAGCTGGTAAATTACAATCATCATTGAACAAATAACAATAACAGTACCCAAACCATTGGCGGCATTTGGCCGGTCCAAGCTGTATATTTAACAGCCACTCATAAATGATCACATATGTCACCTTCACTGAGCATTATGTTCTAGGCACTCTGGGTAACGTTTTGTAAAAATCGGATTTATTAGGAGAGACAGTTGGGCAAGCTTGCCGTAGGTCTAAATATATATATATATATATATACGTACATATTACGATAATATCAGCATGGGCCAGGTATAAACGTAAGCATATATATATATATATATATATATATATATATATATTCCCTGAGAAAAGTACTAATAAAACAATCGTGCAATAAAGTTGATTGCATTGAAATATTTTTCTTATTCTTCAGTATTGTCTACAAACCTATTGCTCGGCACATGCTGTGTTGCATTAAAGAATGCACGCAAGTGGTTACTGTATGTATATATATATATATATATATATATATATATATATGGTGATGATTTATTAATCATTTACAATATGCTTGCACACTCGGCAGTGCTCGCCTTAATAATAATTGTTGTAAAAAGATGTCACGTGAGACTAAGAATCAGCTGTCCGTGTCCTTGCTTGATGGCAGCCCCCGCTCTTATGGACTCGGTGCGAGCGGTATATCCTCAAGGTCCCCTGCAAGGCTAAGTCGGTAAGATCCGTGAGATTCCTCTTCGTGACGCCGAGCCCCAAGAGTGTACTCGCAGATTCGGAGTCCAATACACCACTCATAGAGATAGTGATAGATCCGAATCGGGTCGGGGAGCGCCGCTCTTCGGAACTTGACGTCATATTTGGTGAACTTGTCCTGCCGCGCTTTTGCCAGTTTCCTGTTCGGGCTGCAAACCTCGGCATCTAAAACCCAGACCTTGGTAGGTGTTGCTATTACGAGGTCGGGCTTTAGACCCGGTTTGCCCGGTCGACGAATACTCGCTCACGAACCACCTCATGACCCCTCTCGCGGAGAAGACGCGCCACGCGATCACAGACGTCGTCATGTCTCTTAATAGTTTGCTTGTATGTTGTATCGCACATCTGAGCGACATGAGCCAACGTCTCAGGCGCATGAGACTCGTGCCTACAACGTATGTTGTAGCCCGGGCGGCCCCTGGCCATTCTGGTACGCGTTGGTAGTGCGTTGATCCTGAGTTTTAGTAGGTTTAAATAATTTTTACCAGAAAGGTAGGGCATACGCTTAATCCAGTAATGTACAAAGGGCGTTTCGTGTGCCCCATCGAACGTGTTGTGTAGTTGTTGAGACTTGTAATCGGTCTCTTGTGTAGCGGTCTCAATGGAGGTTCCCAAGAGCTCGCAAAGAAGTCTTGTTTTCGCAAGGTCTTTTTTGAAGTGCTCGGTGGTTAGCATCCATTGGACCCCAGGGTGCGTGGGTATATGTATATATATATATATATATATATATAATGTGTACTTCTGCTTGCAATCAACAGCGTGGAACGCGTGATGCAGACCGAGCCGGTACTCATACACATCCGTCTTTGGACTCCCACCTGGTAAACTAATATTGTTGCTTTTGTTTAATTAGTTGTCTTCATCATGCCTAAATCACGCTGTCGCGCTTTATTCCAGTTTAATGGTTAACTGAACGCACCGTCACGAATTATTGTGCTCTGCCAACCTATGCCTAAGTGCTTTGCCTACCTGTGCCTATGTAATGCCTAGCGAGTTTCGCTAGTCCCCCCACAGCGTAGTCTGAGACCGTCAACTTTCGCCATTCATAGAGCCGCACACGACCCAATCATATACACTGCACCAATGAGAGAAATTTGCTCCTACTATTACTACTACTACTAGTCAATTTTCAATTCAATTCAGACGTGGTTTATTGACGGAACTGCATACATTCACATGCTTAAGTTCTCGTTATGAAAAGTGGTACAAGGGTTTGGGAATAAAGGGAGAAAAAGAAGAAGATAAAGTACTATAGTACTACTATAAGAGAAAGATAAAGTACTATAGTACTACTATAAGAAGAAGATAAAGTACTATAGTACTAGATACTAGTTCTACGACTTGCATTGAATTCTCACATGTTGACATTTGCGTCCTACACACGTTAACAGTCACAATGACGCGGACAGCACCAACAACAACAACCGTAGCTGTTGCCACTGCAGACACATAACTACACAGATCGATCGATCGAATGGCGGCCACTGATAATTCACTCGCCACTGACATCGCTAACAGAAAACACGAGGCACGAATCGGACGGCCTTCAGCGTAGCTACCCACTGAACTGAGCGCAAGCCTACTCTTCTACGCAGCATGCGAGCATTTTACTTGTATTTATTTATATATATATATATATATATATATATATATATATATATATATATATATATATATATACGCCCGCGTTATGCTTTCACGATTTGTCAACTGTTAGTTGAGACACGCCATGTGGTTTCCCTATCCGTGAAAACAATAGCCACCAACATAGCTTGGATTTACGTGACATTAGTTTTACTAGACATATTTAGCTATTTAACTAGAAATATATATATATATATATATATATATATATATATATATATATATATATATATATATACAGATAGTTCAACAAGTTCTTAAAATGAGCTTTTCAGAATTCGAATTTTGGCGCGCTTTCACCGCTATTGGAAACGGCAACTTTTCGAATGCTAGCAGTCAAAATATTATGGTGATTGGCCATTGCGATTTCGTTTGATCGCTTTCCCGTGCAACGTATCGGCGTGATTTTGAAAAATGGAGAAAAAGAGTTTCGAGTGGTTATCAACCATTTTTATTTCAAAGGTTGGAATGCGACCCAAGTGAAAACTGAGTTAGACGAGGTGTACGGTGACTCTGCGCCATGTTTTGCCACTGTTTCCAACTGGATTAATGAGTTAAAAAAGAGGTCACAGGAGCACCGAGGATAAACTACGTTCAGGACGCCCAAAAACGGCAACTTATGAGGAAAAAGTGGAAAAAGTGCGGAAAATCTTTGCCGCAGATAAGCGAGTGAACATTAGGGAGATAGCGGAGGCCTTGGGGATCAGTTTGGGTAGAGTGCATTTCATCCTGCACGAGAACTTGAAGATGAAAAAGCTCAGAGCAAAATGGGTGCCGCATTTGCTCAACCAAGGCCAAAAAGACGCGCGTGTTTCCTCTTCACAGCGAAATTTGGCCAAGATGTCAAAAAATCCGTCGGATTTTTGGCGCAGATTCGTGACCGTCGATGAAAGCTGGGTCCATCACTACACTTCCGAGACCCAAGAAGCATCTCGCCAATCGTGTGCATCTGGTGAAGGACCTCCGAAGAGGGTGCGGACAACGGCATCGGCCGGACAGATGATGGCTACGGTTTTTTGGGACCAACGTGGAATAATTCTGGTCGACTACCTTGAGAGCGGTAAAACGATCACGGGAGAATATTATGCAAGACTGTTGGACTGCCTGAAGCAAGAACTCATCGTGAAACGGCCCGCTTTGCAGAAGAAGGTTGTCCTGTTTCACCAGGACAATGCTCCCGCACACAAGTCGCGGCAAGCAACGGCAAAACTGGCCCAACTGAGGTTCGAACTTATTGAACAACCTTCCTATTCTCCAGACCTGGCCCCCTCTGATTTTTTCCTCTTCGGACATTTGAATAATAGTCTCGGTGGAAAGCGTTTTTCCAGCAATGAAGAGGTTAAGGCTGCTGTCAATGCCTATTTTCAGTCTAAAGACGCGGAATTCTACTCAAGAGGTATAAATGCTCTGAAATCTCGGTGGGAAAAGTGTATTGAGCTTCTCGGGGAGTATATCGAATAAGAAAAAATTAAAAACAAGATTTGGAAAATTCTTGGTTTTCATTTAAGAACTTGTTGAACTACCTGTATATATATATATATATATATATATCGCTAAACATAATGCATAAAACATAGCTAACATGAAATCACTTTTACTACCCATATAAATATATATATATATATATATATATATATTGTAACGAAGTTACTGTGTACGCATCATAGCGCAATTCAAATAAGTTCTAACCGACCACGTCCAACGGCTACAACGCCCGCGCCAGAATCTCAACGTACACAACGTTCACCGAATGATGCATGTCTCAACCGAACAAGACATGTCTCAACCAGCCAGCCGAGAACAGCCACAGCCTTTCGCGCCGAAACCCCAACGTCCTCCGCCGTCCAAACGATCATCGGCCGACACCGGGAGAGGGTCGACCTATGATCGGCAGTCCAAGTCGAACAGTCACTTAACCTGTATTCCTATACGAAACAAACACAAACTGCTGTACATTTCGACCGATTGGAGAGCGGGTTCTGACACCTTTTGGGGTGTCAGCACGCCGCGGTGCCTCGTGAACCAATAAATAGACTGAGCAGCATGGCTTAACCCCCATCCGTTGCTCGGCCGTGCTTTGCATTAGACCGTATGCTGCGTGTCGTCATTCATTGTTCCTGAGTCCCTCGGGCTGCAGTACCTGTCCGGCTGAGTCTACATCCCCCGAGCTGACCAGCGTAACACAACAACGTTACAATATATATACATGCGCTCGCGTCACTTGTCGCAAATTATTCATCATGTCTTGACTGTGACCAGCCAGAAAGCACATGCTGCACAGCTAGAACATTAGAGGCGGCAACGACAACAATGAAGAGCTGACGCGACGCAAGCCGAAGACGGATCGGGGCAGAGAGGTCTCGCTTCGGGGATCGCTTTGAGTCACTCCTCACATCCCGCTTTGGGTCACACAGAGGCCGGTCGAGCGGCAGCCCGCTCGGAGGCGTTTCGAGGCGCGCTAAGTTGGCGAGATTCTTCAGAACTCTTTCATAAACGTACATGAATATTATTGTTGACTGCTTCGCCAGCTTGCATCGCCATGATTCTAGCGCACAAACTTCTGGAGATATCTCGGAGTATCTGAAGCCAACGACGTTCAATGTGCCTAATTATTAGAGCGTTACCTTTTACTTCTTGAAAGATAACGTAAGCAAAATGCATTCACGTGCATCGAGTTCAGTCAATAAAACTGTCAATTGTAATGTTTCACGTTTAAAAATGTGGTATGAGCGGCATTGACCTGCCACGCTACTCAGTAAAACACCACACGTACGTTCGTCTGCCTTTGCAAGTGCTCGGAAGGGAGCTTAGGACAGTTGGAATCCTAGAAGAACGCTTGGGACTTGCTATGCCATTACTTCGTCAAATACAGAGCAGATTCTGCGGCGCAGAAGCTGTAGGCTGTGGCTATGCGTAACTGACGAGCTTTGCTGTTTGTGATTTTGTTTTGCTCGTCGTTTTGCCGAGGTGATTTTTATTCCGCTTCATATATTCAATCGTATTTTGCGAGTACGCGAGTAACAAGTCGTACAGCTTCGAAACGATGCCTCAGTTTTTCGTCACAGCCACGGGCCTCGCTCTGCAGTGCTCAGACAGTGATGTGTGTGTTTTATCACATCATCGGTGCCGCTCGTGTCACACAGCATGAGGTCATCATTTGGCATTACGTAGTCATGCCTATGTATCGTCAGTACTCTTGGAAGTATCCTTGTTACGTCTGTTTCTTCTGTTACGTACACTATATATATATATATATATATATATATATATATATATATATATATATATATAGTGTACGAGCACCTAATAAGCAATCCATATATATATATATATATATATCACCTAATTCTCGACTTTGTTTAACCTTTTCAACGTTATCACTATTAAACTGCGCACGTTTCGTCCACAAACAAACGCTGTTGTTTGTAGACATTTTTTAAACACTACGGGAAATTTAACAGTTTCAAAGCCTTCCAATTACACACTCACATCTCTTTGTCGGACGAAGGTTTATTTCCCCAGAGCAATTTATGAGGTTTAGCAATAAAAATAAGCCATACGAGATCAAATCATGCGAGTGGGGTGGATGGGACGAAGCGAATTAGAATCCTAACTCGCGCAACCTTACCACTGTGACTCAAGTGCTTTAACCGAAGCGTTGTTGTTGTGAAAGATAAATTTTTACTTCCAATCTCGGCCGGTTTGGTAGCAACTTTTCGAAAAAACAGCTCAAAGTATAAAATGTTACGCCCCTATGAATGTTTGATTCTTCTCTTCAAATCGGCGTTGATTTGCACAGCCATCCACTTTTTAAAATAAAGATGCTTAATTAATGACGATATTAAATTTGTGTTTTCCCGTACGGTAAGTTCTAACGTGCCCAAATGTCTGTCATACCTAACATAAGCCTACTTTTGAAAAACAATGCAAAGAGTGTAAGAGTGATACTTCCTAGGCATATACTGCGAACACAATTGTGGTCGTTAGATCATTAAGATTCAGGTTATTTAGTGCGCGACCTATGCGACCCATATATATATGCATAAAATGTTGTCCTAAATAAATATATATATATATATATATATATGTGTGTGGATCGTTTTATTAGGCAATCAGAAAAGCAATCATATATATATATATATATATATATATATATATATATATATATGGTAGTTCAATAAGTTCTTAGAATAAAAACCAAGAATTTTCCAAATCATGTTTTTAAATTTATCTTATTCGATATACTCCCCGAGATGCCCAATACACTTTTCCCACCAAGATTTCAGAGCTTTTATGCCTCGTAAGTAGAATTCCGCGTCATTAGACTGAAAATAGGCATTGACAGCAGCCTTAACCTCTTCATTGCTGGAAAAACGCTTTCCACCGAGACTATTCTTCAAATGTTCGAAGAGGAAATAATCAGAGGGGGCCAGGTCTGGAGAATAGGAAGGTTGTCAATAAGTTCGAACCTCAGTTGGGCCAGTTTTTGCCGATGCTTGCCGGGACTTGTGTGCAGGAGCATTGTCCTGGTGAAACAGGACAACCTTCTTCTGCAAAGCGGGCCGTTTCACGATGAGTTCTTGCTAAAGGCAGTCCAACAGTCTTGCATAATATTCTCCTGTGATCGTTTTACCGTTCTCAAGGTAGTCGACCAGCATTATTATACGTTGGTCTTAAAAAACTGTAGCCATCACCTTTCGCGGTCAATGCCGTTGTCCGCACCCTCTTCGGAGGTCCTTCATCAGGTGCACACCATTGGCAAGATGCTTCTTGGGTCTCGGGAGTGTAGTGATGGACCCAGCTTTCATCGACGGTCATGAATCTGGGCCAAAAATCCGACGGATTGTTCGACATCTTGGCCAAATTTTGCTGTGAAGCGAAAACAGGCGCGTTTTTTGGCCTTGGTTGAGCAAATGCGGCAGCCATTTTTTCTCTGAGCTCTTTCATCTTCAAGTTTTCGTATAGGATAAAATGCACACTACCTAAACTAATTCCTAATGCCTCCGCTATCTCCTTAATGTTCATTCGCTTATCTGTGCCAACGATGTTTCGCACTTTCTCTATGTTTTCCTCATCAGTTGCCGTTTTTTGGCGTCCTGGACGTAGTTCATTCTCGGTGCTCCTGCGACATCTTTTTAACACATTAATCCAGTTGGAAACAGTGGCAAAACATGGCGCAGAGTCACCGTACGTCTCGTCCAACCCAATTTTTACTTGGGTCGCATTCCAACCTTTGGAATAAAAATGCTTGATAACCACTCGAAACTCTTTTTTCTTCATTTTAAAAATCACGCCGATACGTTGCACGGGAAAAGCTATCAAACGAAATCGCAACGGCCAATCACCATCATATTTTGAGTGCTAGCAGTCGAAAAGTTGCAGTTCCTAATAACGGTGGAAGCGCGCCAAAATTCGAATTTTAAAAAGCTCATTCTAAGAACTTATTGAACTACCTGTAAATATATATATATATATACAGTAACAACGTTATCTAACTCTTTGTACCGGGCTCCCCTAGCCGACTTAGCATATGGGTACCCTTCGTATCAGCCACATTTGTGCCACAAGCATATGCATTTGCGCCAAAAGATCTCAATCAAATCATGTAGGCGCTATATATATATATATATATATATATATATATATTTAAATAAATATATTGAGGGTGTAAATATTTCTTGGCTTGTTAGTCATTATCACCCGTGACTACGATGCTGTACCGCAAATTAGGCTCAATAGTAGTTCGACACTGTAGTTGCCAATGCGTTGGTGCTTACGTCGTCATCTAACCGGCGACAACTGAGAGCGGATGATGCGGGAAACCGTCCAGCAGCCATGCGGTCGTCCCCGCATGCTAGAGACGCACACACGTCACCGGCAATCTCACAACTTGAACTTTAAACCACCCTGCTTAAGCACATACGGCCCTATGTGGATATCCAGGAAGCGCAGGATATCCCATGGAGCTTACGACTTTTTGAAATCTATTTGTGTGTACCTGTGTGTGTACGTATTTGTATGAATGGCCGTCCAGTTCGGTTTAAATACCAGTCATTCAAAGAGACCGCAGAGCCTGGCTTAACCATAAATATTGGTAGCCACTTTTCTTTCTGTATTTATATATATATATATATACAACAACTATGTGGTCAAGCGTGTCTAATATATATATATATATATATATATATATATATATAACGGACTTGACCTGGGATACACCGGTAATTGGCTTCATGATGGCTTGCGTCTAAGCAATGGTATGATTATCTCATCCAAACATCAGAAATAACGAGACCTTTCGACCTGCCGAGATGAACCGAGCCGACCTAGGATCATGGTCGGAGTACGAGATTGTCCTCGAGACGCCCGACAAGATTTCCAGAAAATGTTTTTAATGCTGTAGGCATCTGTGCTCATGCTTTCAGTATAGACCAGTAATACTCATGCTCATTGCACAGCATATATTCTTCGTAAGCGAGGCATTTCATATATTCTTTTCTAGGATGTTTGCTATGACTAAAAACTGCGCAGCAAAGTGAAAGAATATCTCCTAAATATTCAGCAAAGGTATCATTCTTAAATGCAACGTTACGACGGTAGAAACATCAACGTCGAATCCCTCAAAATCATAATTTTTGACGTGCACTCGTCCCAATTGAAACTTGCCGTCAGTTGTAGCATTTACGCGAGAAACCGCAAAACTACAGAAATACTTTAAATCTGGTCAGAAGTTTTAAATGTCCTACTATATCCATCTTTATAAGAATCTGCGACAATGTCGACCTAACATATATTGTCGTAGATTCCCATAAAGATGTCCATAATTGCTGGAATCATGTAATATGTATGCACCATCTAGCATCTAGATGTACACACTTGTATTTATTTTTTTTATTATTTTTTTTTTCCGTACGGCTATGTTGCCCGTGTACGGTTTTTTCATGTCATGGCTAATTTTTAATCCACTCCGGCATTTACCATGTCTAATTAGAAACCATGCAAACCAATTTATAGTGGCCGGTCTGGGTCTCGATCCTAGTCCTCCCAAATGCAACGCAAAGGCTTTGCCATTAAGCCATCTTGCTCGGTACTGTGTCTATGCATACGTTAAAATTGTTTTAAAAAACACCGATGAATAACCTGTACGGAAGGAGTACTGATTATCAAATTTTTGTCACTCATACTGAAAAATGCGTTTAACATTACTACTTATACTGTTATCAGCTGTTCTCGGCATGTCATTCAATAGAGACAATCTTCTCGTTACGCAAGGGCCTGGAGGAAGGAGAAGCATATTTAGTACACATAGAAGACAACATTTTAAAATAATGACACGTAATTGTCATCGATATCTATGCACTTCTGACGCAGCATAAAAGCACACTCCAAGTCTCCAACGTTTTCCCAACTATTTTGAACAGTATAGAGCCTCTCCACGCGTTGCAAAGCGCGTGCCACGATCCACACGACAGAGGAGGAAGACATACAAAACTAGATCAGGTCATATGCATTGTAACGAGCAAATTTCATCTCTAAAAACGTCCTGCGCCCGATGAGCCGTGTGATGAGGGTCGTCGCGGTGAAATGAAGCGGTGGAGAAAGCGGTGAATGAGACTTCTTGAGGGTGGCAAACCCTTCGATAGATTTTTCGTGAACACGAACCGGCGGTATCCGATACCGTTCAGGCTTCTTCGATCTTCAAAACCTCACTCCTTGTGAACTAAGTGGCAACCATCACTTGTCTGGCGCCTCGTCCTTGTCGCGGGCCGGGCTCTAACGAGTGGCCACTCTCTGCACTCAAGACGTGAAAGCAGGCCACCTGCAGCCACCGGTTTAGAGAAATCTACTAAGCGTTTGTCGTAGTATTTTGCTTCGAAATTCTAATGTAAACGCAACACAATGTACGACTTTACGATTAATTTCAGGTTTTCAATACCTAAGGAGAAGTTGACGTATTGGTTTACGTAACAATAATGACTACATTTTATTGTTGTTCGGTGTTTGTGAATGTCCCTTGCGGAGGAGTTCATACTCGAGATCATCAAAATGTCCGCAACAGAACCTTTAGTACTAGCAATGCACGGCCGTTTTGAATGGGGCTTCATCCCCAGCGATTATTTGAAACTCTTCAAAACACACTTCAAGAGGACTGGTTCCGCAAGCCATATTTTGCGATTAACAGTTTATTGAACTCCCCCCCCCCGCTGAAGTTAAGCTTAACGCTTTAGTCTGATGATCTCTCTTTAGAAAAAGCGCTAAGTCTAACGCAGCAGGAAACACTTGCGCCAGCCAGTACAGCGGTGCGCTTGTCTGTT
>QVRM01000208.1:0-61885 GCA_003439945.1 Dermanyssus gallinae | reverse complement strand
TATCGTGATTGTAGAGCGGCAAGATGAAATAATTTTAAGGGATAGTACTGCGGCAATTCCCTGACAAGGAAAAAAGAGGACTGACGGAATTTTAGTAGGCTTGTGAGTCCCACACTACCGCGCCTTTAACAACAACTTCCGACGTGCATTATGCTTTTTATATACAAGTTTATTTCACCAGAATTTGGTAAATACTACCTAGAATTCATATCGGCTAATAACATCTTTCAGTACTGCATGTATTGAACCAGCTTCTATTTCCTTGCATTGCAGTATGTGGTATCGGTCAATATTACATGTGCCACAATGTTTACATACGCAGTCTTCTATTTCAAAACAGAACCTATTTAGGCATATATATTGGTGGTAGCCATGCCAGGTAAGTCTACAGAGTATGCGTTTGTTGGCTTGCATTCCCCGCCTCCAACGGTCTGTCGTGAATGCGGGACCGTCGGTGAAATTCTATATGGCAAAGTTCAAATTACGCTTAATCTCTGTAAGCTCTATATTGCTCTACGACCAGCGCGCTGAAATCGTATTTGTCCAGGCTAAATTCTTCCACAAAGGTTCGCTCCTGGCATAGTTCCAGCGCCAACGTTGTTGAAGCATTTCGCGGCAGTCCTAGTAAATACTTCACAAAATTAGCTTTTATTTTATCTATCTCTTTAATGTTGTCTAAGGTCAAGTTTGGTGCAATGGCCCGAAGACAGTAAGTTATAATTGGAGCTATTTTTATCTTGACAAGGTTGATTCCAGTCTTAGTGTCAATCTGTGTAAGATCTCCGAATAGAGTCATGGCCGATATCTCTTTTGCACACTTGTTCTCTATGTGCTTTGTAAAAGATAGGCCAGGGGTCAAGATTACTCCGAGATAGCTAGATTGACTTACTAATTCAATATTTTGGTTATTGACCCTGATGATGTGGTCAAGACAGGCGTATCGACCACCTCGGGAAAATCAAAGAACTTTTGTTTTGGATATATTAATTGTCAGCTTATACTGTGCGCACCATTGGCTCATTTCATTCAGGTAAAACTGTATGTGGTCTTGACTTGGACATTATAATAAGATCGTCAGCGTAGAATACATGCGGGGCTTTAGCATTTCGAAGTATTTGGCTTAACCCTGTGACATAAAGGATGAATAAGAAAGGGCTTGCCGTGTCGCTTTGTGCTAGCCCAATTGTCTGTTTAACTTCTTGCGCAATACAGTGAGGCCCATTTCTGATTGTGATTTAGTTCGCAGTGAGAATGTTTCTTATTAGGTTGAACATTCGTTTGTCCTTTGATGCCAAAATGCTGTCGCATAATTTCCAGGAGGCAGTTTCTAGGTACACTATCAAAAGCAGTTTTGAAGCCAACAAACGCTGCGTAGGTCATCTGTCGGTCGTTGGAACGTTCCCGCACGTGACGAAGGACTTCCCTGAGAGCTCGTTCAGTTGAGCGACCTTGCAAGAACCCAATCTGTTTCGTTGGTATCAGATCTTTACATTTGCTGTATAGTCGAGTCACAATTAGTGAGGTTAATATTTTGTAGACTTCGCTAGTTAATGCCATCCCGCGGTAGTTTGCTGGGTCTGTGGCGTCGCCTCTGTTTTTGTAAATTGGTTGCAGGTAGCTTCGGCGCAATTGCTCGGGTATGTGCCCTTGTTCTAAGCATGCATTGAACAGCGCTGTTAGCTTTGGAGCTATGTGCTCTATTCGCTGCTTAAGATGTTCGTCGTAAATATCATCAGGACCTGATGATTTTCCGTTTTTCTTCGAACCATTCGAACTTCCCCTTTTGTACAGTCTTCCCAGTCAGGCTCTATATGTAGTGCGTGTTCATTGTCAGGCAGCTGAACATCGTGGCTCAGTAGGGTTGTGAAATGTGAGACCCATGTTTATACGTTTTCTTTAGGTCAACTAGGTTTGCCAGCCATGATAGGCTCCAATCGTTGTGGCAACAAATGTGCGTTTTGATGGTTTTGCACTTGTGATCGAACCATGGTTTGTGTCTCGTCGCAGTGTTCCTCTTATATAATGCTGCAGATTGAATGGCCCACCGAAGTGAACGCTCGTAATATTCTGTGTCTACTTCGATCGCATCTGGGAGTAGATATAAGGCTTGTTTTAGCTTGCTGAGATTTATCTTGCGGGCGAGGGAAATTCGTTTGTCCCGGCCAGTTATTTTCGCATGCGCAAGGCTGAAGATAACCTTACAGTGCTTCCGCTCGGCTGAAACTGTCGTTTTATGGTCTTTTGTATAAGTTCCCGGTTCACTAGAGGTACCCATAATTAGGTCTACAGCACTTTTTCTATTCCATGCAATATATGTAGCGTCGGAGTAATTACCTTCTATTTGCAAGCCCATTTCCCTTACTCCCTCGATAAAAACTGTCGTTCGTGAGTCATCCTTAGCGAGGTTACAATAATGTCCTCTGTTATAATAGTGTGTTTATAATTGTCTGTGCATTGCATCAGCGACTCTCCTATATCAAGTAAAATGTCTGGCACGTTGCGGTCAGGTGGGCTGTATATACATATTAGATAAAAGTCCTTTATTTCAACAACAAGTAGTCTAGCCGTGGATCTGAGTAATTTAGACCATTTGGTCGTGCGTACAGCGACTGAGACCCCCATTTCGGTCGTCCTCTACCGGGGGCCTTTATAGCTTCACCATGGTAGATATTGTGTTTGTGTAGCACAATAGCTGCTGTGTTTGTTACAAATGTTTCGGTAAGAAACATTATGTCATATTGTTCAAACTCGTTTTCCCCACAACTTTCTAATACTGAATGAAATCCATCTACATTCCAAAGGATACATTGTCTTGAGTTCTGCACATTTGGTCGATCCATTATGCATTTTGCCAGTTATTATCTATCAAAAAAAAAAATATATATATATATATCTGCACGTCATTGTTAGATAGAATAAAGTGATTGTACATTCAGTGATGTAAAAAAATAAATATATATATATATACATATATCAGTTACACTACTATAATGAAACTTTATTTGGCACTCTCACCGGAACATCCGGCGCAGCTAGTATAGACACATACGAGGTGTGTTCAAAAAGTATCGCGACTTTTGTGTTTTTTCAAAAATTATTCATTTATTCATGAATATCTATTTTGTCCCCTTCAAAGTAATCCCCATGAGATATTATACACTTGTGCCAACGGTTTTTCCAATCTTCGAAGCACTTCAAAAAACCATTTTTTTTATCTTGTTCAGCTCCTCCTTCGATGCCGTCTTTATCTCGTCAAGCGTAGCGTAACGTCGTCCTTTCATGGGCCTCTTCAGTTTAGGGAACAAGAAAAAGTCACAGGGGGCCAGATCTGGGGAATACGGTGGCTGCGGCATCATTAGTGTGTTGTTTTTGGCCAAAAACTCGCGCACAAGCAACGATGTGTGAGCAGGGGCGTTATCGTGGTGCAAAAGCCAATTTTTGTTCTTCCACAAATCCGGGCGTTTCTGGCGGATTGCTTCGCGCAAATTGCGCATAACTTGCAGGTAATATTCCTTATTGACCGTTCTACCCTGTGGCAAGAACTCATGATGCACCACGCCCCTGCAATCGAAGAAAACTGTCAGCAAAACTTTCACATTCGACCGAACTTGGCGCGCTTTTTTCGGTCTTGGTTCGTGCGGCAGCTTCCATTGAGATGATTGAGCTTTGGTTTCCACGTCATAACCATAAACCCACAATTCGTCACCAGTTATGACCCTCTGGAGCAAATTTGGGTCGTCGCGGACAGAGTCCAACATCTCATTAGCAATGTTCATGCGATGCTGTTTTTGGTCGCAATTGAGCAATTTTGGTACGAATTTCGCGGCGACCCGTCTCATGCCCAAATCATTGATAAAAATCGAATGGCACGAGCCAATCGATATGTTTAGGTCCTCAGCAACTTCTCTAACGGTGATTCGACGATTGGCCAATACCATTTTCTCCACTTCATTAATTTTTTCGTCTCTTGTTGAAGTGCTCGGGCGTCCGGCACGCTCTTCGTCGTTCACATCTTCTCAGCCTTCTGATAACATTTTGTACCACCGATAAACGTTGCTTCGGTCCAAGGTAGCTTCTCCGTATGCCACAGTCAACATTCGGAATGCATCCGCGCACTTAATTTCGTTTTTCACACAAAATTTGATACAGGTTCTTTGATCCATTTTTTTGAATAGGTAAAAATCGAAGACGATCCAAAACACGTGCAAGCAAAGCAGCTGTCAACAATTAAGTGAACATTCAAAATGGCCGAGCTTGTCGGCATAAGTGAGAGACATGAGTACCAACATAACGCCACAAAAAATCGAAATTCGAATATACGTAACCCGCAAAAATTCAAAAGTCGCGATGAACATACCTCGTATATACTATAATTGATGCGTTTTATGGGCTGAATCGGCTATTTAGCATTTGTATAGCCAAACAAACAGAACAGTATACCTTGCAAAGTCCACCGCAGCGGTCACGTACGCAGGACACTTGACACTCATGGTGGCCTTTTGGGACGCACGCATATAATAAAATATATGCGTTCCAAACAGGCCACGGCTCTCGGGCTTTCTACGTGTCGTTTTGTTGTAGAATTCTTTAGAAATATAGCGGGGTGTGTGGCTGCTTCTGTAATGTAAAATTACACCTAACCAATATCATAGTTGCCGTGAGAAAGTATGCAAGTCTGCTACTATGCCGGACAATTTATGTATATATATATATATATATATATATATATATACAGGTAGTTCAATAAGTTCTTAGAATGAGCTTTTTAGAATTAGAATTTTGGCACGCTTTCACCGCTAATAGGAACTGCAACTTTTCGACTGCTAGCACTCAATATATTATGGTGATTGGCCGTTGCGATTTCGTTTGATAGCTTTTTCCGTGCAACGTATCGGCGTGATTTAAAAAAAAAAGAGTTTCGAGTGGTTATCAAGCATTTTTATTTCAAAGGTTGGAATGCGACCCAAGTAAAAATTGAGTTAGACGAGACGTACAGTGACTCTGCGCCATGTTTTGCCACTGTTTCCAACTGGATTAATGTGTTAAAAAGAGGTCGCAGGAGCACCAAGGATTAACTACGTCCAGGAGGCCAAAAAATGGCAACTGATGAGGAAAACGTAGAGAAAGTGCGAAAAATTCTTGGCACAGATAAGCGAATGAACATTAAGGAAATAGCGGAGGCATTAGGGATTAGTTTAGGCAGTGTGCATTTTATCCTACACGAAAACTTGAAGATGAAAGAGCTCAGAGCAAAATGGCTGTTGCATTTGCTCAACCAAGGCCAAAAAGACGCGCCTGTTTTGGCTTTACAGCGAAATTTGGCCAAGATGTCGAACAATCTGTCGGATTTTTGGTGCAGATTCATGACCGTCGATGAAAGCCGGGTTCATCACTACACTCCCGAGACCCAAGAAGCATCTTGCCAATGGTGTGCACCTGATGAAGGACCTCCGAAGAGGGTGCGGACAACGGCATTGACCGGAAAGGTGATGGCTACAGTTTTTTAAGACCAACGTAGAATAATGCTGGTCGACTACCTTGAGAGCTGTAAAACGATCACAGGTGAATATTATGCAAGACTGTTGGACTGCCGTTAGCAAGTACTCATCGTGAAACGGCCCGCTTTGCAGAAGAAGGTTGTCCCGTTTCACCAGGGCAATGCTCCTGCACACAAGTCCCGGCAAGCATCGGCAAAACTGGCCCAACTGAGGTTCGAACTTATTGAACAACCCTCCTATTCTCCAGACCTGGCCCCCTCTGATTATTTCCTCTTCGGACATTGAAGAGGTTAAGGCTGCTGTCAATGCCTATTTTCAGTCTAACGACGCGGAATTCTACTCAAGAGGTATGAAAGCTCTGAAATCTCGGTGGGAAAAGTGTATTGAGCTTCTCGGGGAGTATATCGAATAAGAAAAATTTAAAAACATGATTTGGAAAATTCTCGGTTTTCATTCTAAGAACTTATTGAACTACCTGTATATATATATATATATATATATATACGAAATTACGTTCATGGATGCTGGTGGCATCTACTGGTAAGGGGATCTTGACCTAAGCATCTGTTGCAGTATGCTGGTCCGGCTGATCTTATGATAGCGACCGATTGATTTCGAGGCGTTCCCACTTGCATGAACTTAATGAGTCTTCCCCTTAATATCTGCATGGCACCCGGAATATGGAGAAAAGCGCCGGCGATTTGTGTTTGATTCTTATCGTTTTACAAGAGATACACGCAAAATTGATTATTTGCGGTATTTCTAGCACCATATAAACTTAATTTATTCAAATCCTAGCCTCCAAAGAAGTGATAATAAGCAAACAAACTCAGCGACTATAAGAGGTTATCAGTGACATTTGCGGCGGGGTCACCTGCCTTACTGAGTCAGAAAAAGAGAGCGAAAATACTGTAATACATATTTTTCTCCCTAGATATATATATATATATATATATATATATATATATATATATATAAGACGTTCAAACCTAGTTTGACCAGACTTAAAGGATCGCAGTTTTGTTAAAATATACAATCGCGCATTTTGTTAAAATATACAATTTGCAAATGGAATGATTGATTCATCCATTGACACGGCACTAACATAATCCTCATCAAAAGCATATTCTCCTCGCATCACAGGGTCTCGATTTTTGCAAACTGGTGTCAATGCGGCTGCTGTTCCTTTGATCGTCCACGCTGGATCTCTGCCAGACAAAGCAGAATTTTCACTCAAACGCGCTGGTATGTCCAGCTCCTCCCTCGTCGAACAATTCAATCTCTTGCAATCGCACATGTTGTGAAGTAATGACTGGCCAGTCACATTGGTATAGCAAATTAATTTTAATGTCCCTTCTAAACGAAACGCCATTCCACTTTAAAAATGTTTACCTCTAAAAGTTCAACCCTCAACTCCAGTGTAATTGAGTTCGGGCACCCTGCATATATGCGCATAGAGATCGGGAGAAAGCAAAACCTGTTTTCGACTTTTTTCTCTCTCTCTATTTTTTTCGACTTGCAACAACTCTAAGCAACAAGATAACTCATTACTGTTGATATCTTTTGCCGATATAGCATAGACACTAAATGTATTTTGCGGCACTACTTCTTCTTGTACAGACATAAATGCACATACATGTAAAGTGTGTTGCAAAAAATTAGCAACTCATGTTTTTTTGTGATAATTTCGGCTTGGTTTATTTGAATGGCTTGAAATTTCAAGCGCATGATGTACATGACGAAACATGAGTATAGTGTTGATTTCATTGCAATCTCAACACCGGTTCATACAAAGAATAAAAAAGTGTGAAAAAACAGAGTTGCAAAATATTAGCTACAATAGCGTCTTACAGCGTATTCGATTCTTAGCAGGGCTGTATAGCTCATTTGAAACTACAATTTTATTCTAGAAACGGGTTTTTCCTCCCTTCTTCTGAATCAAATCGTAAACTCGGTCTTTCATGGAGTTAATGAGCTGTTGTAAGTACGAAAGTGAAATATTAGTCCATGCTTGCTGGACAGCTTCTTTGAGGTCCGACAAATGATTATATTGTCGACCATTTGCGTAAATCTGCTTTACCAAATGTCCCCAAAGATTTTCAATAGGATTCAGGTCTGGACTTAATGCCGGCCAGTCAAAAAGTGGCACTCCTTGTTCTAGAAAAAAGGCTATAGTGCTAGCCGAGGTATGAAACGTGGCGTTGTCTTGTTGAAGAACTGCGTCAGGTCCCCCAATTCTTCTGAAATGGGCTTCTAACTGGGAACTGACGATACGCTGGTACTTGTCGGAATTGTTTAGACCCACAATCGCGACTAGATCGGACTTCCCAGTTTATCCAAACGCGCCCCAATATTTCACAGAGCCACCACCGGCCACACGTTTCGAGAACCATTTAGGTTCCTTCCGTAAGTCGTGCCAATAGTACTGACAGCCGTCAGGGCCATCGAGATTAAATTTCTTTTCATTCGAGAAGACGATGTTTTTCCACTCGTTATCCCAAGTTTGGTATCTATGCGAAAATTCACGCCGTGCGACAATGTGCTTCGGTTGCAGTCGCGGCATAAGCTTCCTTTTCGCGTATCGCACGTTTTTGTCAGAACTTAACACTCGGTACACTGTGGATCGGTGCACTGGCACTCCCAAAGTAGTCCTGATCCTGGAAGAAGACATTTGGTCATGAGTAGCCAACTGTATGATCCTTCGCCGATCTCGAATAGTCAAAACTGGCTTACGCCCACTGTTAGATATGCACCTTTGGTTCACTCCAGGGTGTAAGAACCTGCTGATGGTGTTCTTATGCCGTCCTAATCTGGTTGCTATAGCAGTTACTGTATGACCGAGCTCAGCATATGCCTCAATTCTTGTCTTTTCGTTATCCGAAAGATCCTTTGTACGACCCATGGTTTAAACATAAGCTTCGTCGTTAGTTCGGAACAACGACTAAGCTGTAGAATATTTTGCAGCTATATAACGATTGATTTAGCTAGACAATATTCCTGACATTTGATCCCTGGGATCGAATATCAGCTGTAGTATCGACTATCCTTTACAAATAAGAGCTGTGTTGTTAGCATGTTATTGTTGCTAAAATTTGGCAACACTGTTTTTTCACACTTTTTTATTGTTTGTATGAACCGATTTTGAGATTGCAATGAAATCAACCCTATACTCATGTTTCGTCATGTACATCATGCGCTTAAAATTTCAAGCCATTCAAATAAACCAAGCCGAAATTATCGCAAAAAAACATGAGTTGCTAATTTTTTGCAACACACTTTACATATTTTCAAACATCCTTGATTATGTAATGTTCTATATAAGATTTGAGTTTTTCTGTTATGTACAACCGCAACTAAATTATTAACTAATTGTTGACTATCGTGCGCTAACTATTTTCGCCGTGACTTTTGTAGGTAATTGTGCTTTTTTACTGCTGAAAACTCTCAACATTACTTTGGGGTATTACGGGAATCCAGACGGACATAAGTCACCCCAGCCATGGTGACTAGTCTGGAACTCGCAAACCCAGTAAACCCGCTCCCCCCCCCCCAGGGATCGGTAGCTGCGTAGGCATTGCTTCGAATCCATGGGAGTGGTGTTGCACCAACTCCTACATTCTACTCCAATCTGGCATCATGCATCGTCTCATGTCTGTCTTGATGCAGCTCAGACGCGTCCGCCAGACCGTTAACGTCTTCCACAGCTCCGCCACCTGGGGATGCGTCGAGAGTCATCGCCTGGAGCGTCCCTGGCTGTCCCTGCCTAATACCAAGGCTGGTTCGCCTGCCTTTGCTGCATATTTCCCCTTCTTTCCCTGTCACCTACGGGCGCTCCCTCTCGACTGGATCGGGGGCTATTGTTGAAACGAGCTCTCCTGGCAGTTTCCTTGGCTACCTTTAAGGACATGGTAGTCTCGAAGAAGGCACAGGACTCCCTCCACGCCTTCGCCGAAGTCAGCATGTGTGCTACAACCTTCCTGATTGGCTTTCCTCTCACGGTGGTCGCACCCGCGTCTCTGGCTTCTTGGAGGTCCGGACACCGCAGAACTGTGTGCTCGACATCGTCCGTCTCACCCGATATGCATAACGCGCAGATGTCGACACTCGCCTTGTTAATTCTTACCATGTACGTTTAGAACTCGCCGTGCCCGGTCAGCACCTGTGTCGTACCATTATACAGCTCACCGTGGTTGCAGTCGTACCACGCCTTTAGGTCAGGGGTGAGGATTCTGGTATAGCTCCCCGCGGGCTTCCGAGGGTCTCCCGGCTGCACTGCGACCCATTCTTCATGCCACCTGGCGATTGTCCTCGATCTAGCCGTTGTTAAGTCTAGATCGCCATCTTTCCATCTTTCGGCCCGTTCACTTGCCAGCAGATCCCATGGCAGCATCTTAGACAGGACCAAGAGGGCCGCGGTCGACACCGTGCGGTAAGCCCGGCAGACACGAATGGCTACCGGCCGCTGTGACGATCGAAGCGCTTTCCTGTTTCTTTGTGTCCTGCGCCATGTCTGCCCGGCTTTCTTCTTGCCTGTAAGGTACATTGCTTCCGTCTTGTGCAGGGCCAGTCTTAGAGAATGGTCTTCCATCCACTCTGCCACCTGCTCCAAGGCTTTATTAGCGGCATACTCCAAGGCCCCAGTTTTCCGTGCCGTAATAACCAGCGCCAAGTCATCGGCATAGGCCACCATCTCAACACCCGCCGGTAGGTCCGGCAGCTTGAGGACCCCGTCATAGGCTATGTTCCACAGAATCGGCCCTAAGACCGACCCCTGAGGAACCCCCGCAGAGATCTCATACTCCTGGCCGCCGGCCGACAGCCTTCTTTCCGATAGAAAGGACAAAATTATCCGGCGAATGTATGGCGTAATGCCCTTGCGCCTCATTGCGTCCATGGCCACCTCCCAGCTCATCGAGTTAAAGGCATTCTTGACGTCGAGGAGGACGAGCACAACGAAGTCCCTTGTTTTCGGGGTCTTCGTTAACTGTTCGGTTGCCCGTTCCAAAACCCGTGTAAGGGCGCCAAGCATGGACTTTCCCTTACAGAAACCGTACTGGGCGTCTGACAGGGCCCCATTAAGCTCAATCTCAGCGTTGAGCCTCTCAACGACTACATTCTCTAAGATCTTGCCCATTGTGTCAAGAAGACATATAGGCCGGTAAGCAGAACTACTTGCTAAAGCATTGCTCTCTCCCGTTGGTTTGGGGATTAGGACCAGGTTGGCGTTTTTCCACAGCTGCGGAGATCGCCCTTCTCTTAGAACACGCATCACCAGTGCTTGAAACAGCTTCGGTCATCGCTGCACCAGTAGCTTCGCCGCTCCAGGAGGTACTCCATCCGGGCCGGCTGCTTTACCAGGTGTCAATCGCTGCCATGCTCGCTCGACTTCCTCCAACGTCACCTCGGGAGTATCTTCCTCAGCAACCAGAGGCTCCTCCCCGTCGCCTCTCCACGGGTGAACCGGGAACAAGCTATGGCCCTGATCGTTTAGAACATCCGGCGGGAGTCTCGTAGAAGGCGCCCGAAGCCTGTCCATAACGATTTGGTACGCTAACCCCCACACGTCTCTCTCCACGTCCTCTGCCAGCTGTTTCCACGCCTGTACCTTACTCTTCCAGATGAGGCCTTGAAGGTCCTCGCGGGCAGCTCTGGAACTTTCCAAGAGTGTGGCCGATTGCTCGTCAACGTCTAGCCTCCTTTCCCCTCGGTTCAACCTTCCAATCAGCCAGCTGCGTTGCCTAGTATATGCCCTGTTTAGCCTTGTGCATCGCTTTCTCGCTTCCCTGATCTCTTTGCTCCACCAATAAACGGACCGGTGCCGTCGGTCACCTCCGCCGTTCGGGTGGGGCGGGCCAGCCTTTGTACATGTGGCAATGAGTGTTTCAATGAGTCGATTTTCGTCCACCGTTCCCACTCCCATTGTCCGACACATCGCGTCGATCTCCTTTACTAGCGCTTCCTTTTCTAGCTGTCTCATCTGCCACCGTCTGCCCCGGGTAGGTGATGCTGGAAGCATCGCGGTTAGGACTCGTACCTCGAAGCAGATGTAGCGGTGGTCGCTGTGGTTATGAACCGTATCGACCCTCCACCCGGTTATCGCCGTGAATGCCCGTTCGTTGGCAAGCGTGAGATCTACGTGGGATTCCCTTCCTGCCCGTGAGAACGTCGGAACGTCGTCGTCGTTGACAGCCATAAGCCCCTGCTCTGCCATTCATTCCAGCAGGTAATTGTGCTCTGAAGAAGTAATTCTAGATAACAATAGAAAGTTCTCTACATCAGGAGTCGCCCAACTAGCTAGAATCTTCAACACTGCAGTCGGTTTTGCACGCTGAATACCTAGGGATCTATCAAGAAAATTGCTTGCCACGCGGATCGTCAGTAGCCAAGCGCAGGGTCCATGCATGTTTTGCTGACTATTTTTGCGGTTGCAGGTCCAGGCCTGCTTAGAACATACATTTTTCAGAAATACAGTCCAATGCAGTCCAAAGCAAACAATACGTGCCTACATTCCATAGGTGAGTCGATAACAACAATAGTAAAACGTAGGATGCCTCAGATGATGATCATAACATCATGCATTGTAGTGACCGGGTCACAGTATATATATATATATATATATAATATGCCCTTATTTCACAATATCGGACCTTAAAAAAATGATATGTGAACTTTTGTAATACACTACCAATTTATGGTGAATAAACTTGAAACAATATATATATATATATATATATATATATATATATATATATATATAAATAAATCAATAAATATATATATATATATATATATATATATATATATATATATACTAAAGTAAAAAATGACGAAGTAGCGCACCCTCTGTGTGTTGAAATGATTTGCCGAATCATTTTGCTTTATTTTTGTTTCACTCATACTAATGGCATGCGTGCTAACGTGGCTAAGTCAAGAATGTGTCAACAACACACGCTGTGCTTGGCGGCGGCATCTAGCGAACAAATCACATGCCGAACTGGGCGCATCAACTAATTTAGCATAGGTCGTAGGGCCTCGAGAGCAGACCGTTGATTGCGAACGTCCTTAGCTGTGTGCAGGTCTAATCTTGCATACTGTGACCTTTCCGCTGTTGCGGGGCTAAATAGCCCCCGCATGGACACATTGCTGCAGCTACAGCTACATTTCGGCAATTACTTAATCATGCAGAGCATACCCGTGCAAAATATGCACTTATATATATACATATATAAACACACATACATAGATAACTGGATTTTTTTCGGGCTGACCCTCAGCCAAGATTTAACGACCACGGGGGTGCTTTTCGCATAGCTTCATAGACGAACCATATAGAGATAAATGCAAATGTGCAACGGTGGGGTTCGAACCCGCGCACCTATCTGGTCACGAGGCGCACGCGAATGCACCACGCCACCGGGCTCGACACATGCGTACATAGATACCTATCATACACAAACACATTCACACACGCATATACAAACACACACATATGCATGCATGCAGTCGTATAAATGCATGCGCTAAACATAGGCAATGCGCAGGCACTTGCTTGCGACTGCCTAGTATGGCATGCATTGAACTCGTTTGATAAGTGGGGCACTCGAATCGGCACAGAAATCAAGTTGGGCTGGTTGAGGAGGAGATACTCTGGCTGCCCCGTTGCGCTCTCAAGATGCCGCTGCCTCCTAGGACCATGGTGGTCGTACGAAGAAACTAATTCCAGTGATTATTTCGACGAGACATTCTGCCGGTGATTGCCGTCGATGTTACTGTCGCAAGCTTCCAGGCAGATCCAGCGTGTGGCCGCGCCCTCGGCACGACACGGCTATTTATAATAAAGTGGGCCGCGGCCGAATAGCGTTGCCCCTAAGTAATGGCAATGAGGAAATAATACCACGACACGACTGGGACTTGGGCATTGCGTGCTGGCCTGACCGGGCACGAGCAAACCAATCAGAAACCAATTATTTGATCAAGTCATTAGCTCACAACGGTTACAGCAGCCGAAGGAAGCACTGTACTAAGTGGCTAGCTGCACAACAGGCAGTCACCGTGTATTGGACGCGCACGCTCTCTACAGGTGTTGTTGCCATTGGTGGTGTAGCTGCTATACGCCGATAAGCACAAACTCTCAGGCTTGCTTTCAGGCCACCCAGAGGTAATCAGATGGCTCGTCTGAAATTAAGTAACCGCAACGTAGAAGAAGAACTACGCAACACAGTAGCTTATGCGGGCTGATGCGTTACTGGTTGTCAATTTGTGAAATAATGTACAGGGTGTGCACAAGAGTCCTGCTTGCTTCTGCAATCATTCTTTGCATGTCTGTACGCATGTTGCGAATATTTATGCGCAAAATCAGCATGGAAAAGGCAGTTGTTTGTGCTGTTGAATCAGATGGCGCTATCTTAGTCGTGACCCAAAAAATACTGTTGATTTGGAATAGAACTGAGATGTGGCTAAAAAACGATTCAATTCAGAATTTATTTTGCTAAGCGCAAAAAAAATCCCGCGGTGACTTGCTCTGTTGGCGATCGAAGTAAGCGGAAGAGAACGTCGGTGAAGTAAGGGGTTTCTCCCTATCTGTTTAGCTAGTAGGTCTTTAATAGCAAACAGAAGACTGCGGGCTATGCTCGTCAGCTACATAGCCACAGCAACGTCTATCGCAAATAGACTTTAGAGCATAATTCTAGAAATCTGAGCTTGATGTGTATGTACTTGGTAACCTTCTCCTCTTCTTAAAATGCAGTTTCTGATAATATCGTACAACAGCAACACATCATCAACTGGGTTATAGGTCTTTCTAAATCGCCGCCACGATAATACAATTAATCTCAGGGAGGACCCACTTCGGTTTTGCTTGCATGAACACTTAAGCCATCACTCAGATTTTGCTTGCATAAACACTTAAGCCGGATAACCTTAAAATTTTCACAACGTCCTTATTTGCGCTATACTACGCTAACGTATCCATGACCCATTTACGGAAATTGTATATCAGTCGTTACTCAAAGTCGCAACGCACAAGTCCGTAACCCGTACTCATTCGGCAGATTACGCTATATTTATTTCCACCTTCCCTACACGTTTCCAAAGCCCTCGTTGTATTTAAATCTAATTGCTCTTGTAATTTCTTCTGCTTCTTGGAATGATCAGCACTATTATATCCCTACCCAGGTTTGCTAGATCAAACGCCCCCGTCTCGTCAACGAAAAACTTAACCGCATCTATGAAGGTAATTTACCTCTATTTTTTTCAGGTTAGCGATACCTCGTAGGTAGCTATTGGCAATATTGTTAGATTGGAGAATGCAACCGCCACGTGAACGGATAGCGCCTGAGGGTTGCCTATATATATATATATATATATACTGCCGAGTGTACAAACGTATTGTAAATGATTAATAAATAATCACAATATTTTATATATATATATATATATATATATACATTACAGTTAGAAATTAATTCTTTTGCAACAAACAAGTTATCTGGAACACACCGGCAACTGCAGTCAAACGAAACCGTCAATACATGCAACGCCCAGAGAAGCTTTATGCGAGCTTTAATGATATGACACAGTTTGAAGGCGGTCAAAACGTATGTGTGCATTTAAGGCCATAGTGTACATGTGACATAAAATAATCTGTGGAACGCATCATGGAGGACGGTGCATGTGTCACAGTCGCGAAACTTGCTGACCTAAACCAGGTCTACTATAACAGTTCCAATCCAAGGGCCATGGCCTCCGATGCAGTGCACTACGGAGAGGTAGGTGCTGTATGAACGGCACGGCCAACTGACAGGAGGGCGTGCAATTGGCACAATGTTAGACCGAATATAGTTAAAGTAGTCATTGCGCAAGTGGGATATAGAGGAACGGAACACGGGAGGGAAACGCAGACGTGGAATTAACGAAATAAAGGCAGCCCACCGGAAATGCGAGCCCCAAATAAATGTTTTTCTAGCACGCGAGCTGGGCATTTAAATGAGGGGAAAACAGTAGGGTGCACGTACAGACACACAGGGTGGGACAACAGATAAAGGGACAAAAGAGAAAAAAGAGGGCAATATGGATACAGAGAAGGGTGGGACAACAGGTACAGGGGTAATCGGAATAACGAGAGCTACTTCCCAAGGGAGGGGGAACACATAGGAGCAGTGGAGATCAAGGGGTCATTGGAGATCACCAGACGGCCGGCTATCAGTGGCATCGAGAAGCGGAGGTAAAGGTTAACATAAGATGCAAAAAAGAAAGCGGGGCAAAAGAAAAGCGTAGAAGCAATGTTTTTTTTTGAACGCTGCCATGTTAAATATGAAAGGAAGGAGGCGAAGGGAAAAGAGGGAAAAACTGTATAAATTACGAAAAATAAGGTCCGTCGATATCATGATAGTACCAGAAACGCCTTTGTGTGGGATGAGTGTGTGCCGCCGGAATAATGAGATACAATTGGCATGGTACAAATCGGAACGAATTAAAACGAGGAAGTTAGTACTGCCAAAATGAAGGATCTGGTGGTTATCGAGATAAACCTGAAGGGGACAATATGGGCAGTTATAGGGGTATACAGGGCGCCAAGCAACACGGAAAAAGATGATGAGCAGTTATTTAAAAGTGTACATAAAGTAATTGGGAAATATCAGGACAAGGGAGGGGTAAAATGTCTGAGAGATTGGAATGCACAGATTAAAAAACTGGGTGGACGAGAAGACAGCGCAGGCAGAAGAAAAGGGAAAGAACTAGCACCACAGCAGATGAAATCGAAGGCGTGGTGAAAAAAATGAATTTAAAAGCGGCGTGTGGTCTTGACGGAATTTTGGTAGGAATTATCAAGGCGATAGGAGAGGAATGTGTTTATTATCTAACAAAGCAATTTAATAATATATTTGGAGGCAGCAGACTTCCGGAGGGTTGGCGCAAGGAAAAAGTTCCTATTATACACATGGAGGGGGTAGATAATTACACTTTACAAAATAGGCGACCAATCACAATTGCACCTATAAGGTATCGAATATTTATGCCGGTGTTTAGTAGTGGAGTAAAGAGTATTCTAGAAGCTAATGGCAGGGCGAGAATGACAGTGCGGATTTAGGAAAGAGTATAGGCAAGATGAATATATTTTTGCCGAACAATCTACTGAGCTTATAGTCGCTAAGGGGGTCAGGCAAGGCCGTCCGTTGTCATCGGCGATATTTTTAATGTGTACAGAGAGAATAGAGCGAAGAACTAATAGCACGGATTTAGGATGTCCGTTAGGGGAAAAAGATGTTTGCATCAAGACACCTGTACTGTGTTTGCTGACGGTATGGCTGTGTTAGGGCGGGGAACTAGCGAAGTTCAACAAATGCTGGATGTATGTGGGGAAGCAGCGGAGGAACTGGGCTTGGCGTTTATTAAAAAAAGCGCACTTTTTGAATTTAATGGGGCTGGAGGGGAAGGAAGCTTGTTTCACAGGAGGAGGATTTACACTATAAAAGTCACTACAAGTATCTTGGGGTGACAATGACTACAGGGGATGATTATTTAGAGGAAAAAGGGATATTACGGAGGAAGGGGGCTGAAAGAAGAAGAAATGCAGTGTAAGGGACTCTGGGGTTTTAATAAATATATAGTAACAATGTAGGAACATATGGAAGGCCATGTATGTACCAGTATTGATCTTTGCTGATGCCTCTGTAGTCCACAGCGCGGGGTTGGGAAAGAAGTTGGAAACAATATAAAGAAAAGTGATAAGATTTGCATTGGACTACCGTTTTAATTGCGCTATAGATTTTCTTGAGGGGGACGGAGGTATGTTGAAATTAATACAAATGGAAGTACAAAATAACCTACGATTTAGTATTAGGAATAAATGTCACAAACAAAAATGGGTTAAACAGATGCAGTTGGTGAAGACGGCACCAGAGAACAAAATGAAGTGGGATTGCAGGGTAGAGTTTGCAACTAGGGAGATTAAGTACAATAGTCAGCATTGGGCAAAAGCGAGGTTATCGGAGAAAATGGTGAAATTGTGGGTAACAAAAGTTATATACTGGCAAATGGAAAGTGGCGATGGGTTGCAGATCGGGTTCGGTAGGTAATTATAAAAACGAACAGCGGGAAAGGGGGTAAAATGGGTGTACGATAACTCAAGAGCGAGTAGGCTATTGGCATATGCCAGGGCAAGGATGTTGGGTAGAAGGATATAACGAGCTAAATATAGGGAGGGGCAAAATATAGAATGTCAAGCTTGTGAGCTAGAGAATGAGTCAATCGAAAATATTGTAAAATATTGTACAGCCTTGGGCGGAAACAGAGATATAGACTTGTCGGAGGCCCTATCTTTAGGACCAAATTTTAGAAATGACCAGGTTTATATTACAAATGAGAGGTTATCCCAATGGAAGGCAAATATTCAGTAGGTATTAAAGGATACATTGATTATATAGATGCGTAGGTAACATATAGCGTAGCCGCCGCTCTAAGAGCCTCTGATATAAAAAGTTGACATGTGTGTTTAGGTATATGCCACGCGAATATAAAATCAATTAGTCAAACAGCTGCTACGTACAGGTAAAATAAGGTAATCTTACCTATCTAGCAGACCCTGCTTATAGTTCGAAGCTATAGATTTCCGCCATCAGCCTAACCCCTACCGAATTTCCGGCGCGGAAAATCAAGCACCACCAGATCTATGTGTTAGAAGGCAAAGACGACATGGCAAATCCAATAGTAGATAGACTGACATGGAAAGCAACCTAGAGCGACAAAAGCGTAACGACAGGCAAGACGCCTGAACACACATGTTTTAAAGGAACAAATACGTTGTTATATCATTGTAATACTTAAATATACTCTCTGCAATGTATTCATTTAAAAGCACGTGAAGGAGATTGCCCATCTTAGAGCGCTGTAATGGCAACCTCATACAGGGAGCGGAAATAGCGTAGGAGGTGCCAAAAAATAAGGTACATAAGATGTATAAGATGTAAGAAGAAGCAGGATCGTTTCGAGGTCGACGCGGCAAAAAAACGCAACTTCGGATCAAATGGGTTTGCAGGGGCTGGGACAAAGTGCGCGTGATAGATGGGGGAACCCGTGAGCGACCCCGGCCAATTGATCCTATAGGACACTCGCCACTTCTCCTGGTGGCCCATAGCACTGTCTCGTGGAGATCTGGGCCATCGGAGAGTAAAGTTTAAGGGGAGAGGTGCGTTTAGTGACTATGGGCCTCAGCGGCGTAACATCCATCTGCTGGGGTCGAGTCCTACACAGCTCGAGATGGAAAGCGATATTTCCTACTTGTAGCGGTAGTGTGTAGTGGCATTTAACCCGACTCCACAAAAAATGGCAATTCTCATAAAGGAATAGAGCCAATTCAAGCTGGCTCAATATCTCATCTCATTGAGGTTAATTATAGAACGTAGCACATATTCTGCTTGAAATTAGCACTAGCCTGTCAAGGTGTCCTGAAGTTTCTAAGTACGTCTTAATTACGGGAAATGTTAACTGTGGTATTTTAAAATAAATTGATAAGACCACAGCTTTCCAAAAATGTATAGTTTTGATAATCGAAGGTAACCAGATAGCCGAAGCCAATTGCTTATATATATATATATATATATATATATATATATAAATGTATATATAGAAAATATTGTGATGATTTATTAATAATTTACAATACGTTTGCACACTCGGCAGTGCTCGCCTTAATAAAACTTGTGGTAAAAAAATGTCACGTGAGGTTAAGAATCAGCTGTTCTGTTGCTTGATGGTAGCCCCCGCTCTTATAGACCCGGTGCGAGCGGTATATCCTCAAGGTGCCTTGCAACGTTAAGACGGTAAGATCCATAAGATTCCTCTTCGTGACGCCAAGCCCCAAGAGCGTACTCGCAGATTCGGAGTCCCATACTCATAGAAATAGGGATCGATCCAAATCTGCGAGGTTTTTGCGGGTCGGAGAGCTCCTACCTCGGCATCTAAAACCCATACCTCGGTAGGTGTTGTTATTACGAGATCGGGCTTTAGACCCGGTGCGACGGAATACTCGCTCACGAACCACCTCATGACCCCTCTCGCGGAAAAGACGCGCCACGCGATCACAGACATCGTCATGTCTCTTTATAGTTTGTTTGTGTGTTGTATCGCACATCTAAGCGACGTGAGCCAACGTCTCAGGCGCATGACACCCGTGCCCACAACGTTTGTTGTAGCCCGGGCGTCCACTGACCAATCTGGCACGCGTTGATCCTGAGCTTTAGTAGGTTTAAATACTCCTTACTAGATAGGTAGGGCATACCTATAATCCAGTAATGTACAAAGGGCGTTTCGTGTGCTTCTTTAAAATGTGCCCCATCGAACGTGTTGTGTAGTTGTTGAGACCAGTAATCGGTCTTTTGTGTAGCGGTCTCAATGGAAGTTCCCAAGCGCTCGCAAAGAAGTCTTGTTTTCGCAAGGTCTTTTTTGAAGTGCTCGGTGGTTAGCATCCATTGGACCCCAGGGTGCGTGGAGTGTTGTAGTGCTGTCAGACGGGAGAAGCGGAGTCTGTAAATGTGTGGAGGTAGGGGATGTCCAGACCGCCGTGTGTTGTGTGCGTGTATAGGTAGGCGTTCGGCATCGAGTTTTCGAGCTTAAGCCATTTCAACTTAACAACCTTTCTGATCTCTTTATCTAGGTCGCTAAGGTGTGCGTGAGATGGTCTGGGACCGGATACCAGTTTATATAAGAGGCGGGGGATGAGAAAGTCTTTCAAAAATATGAGTCTTTGGTGGGGTTTAAGGAGAGCTATCGTGAGTCTGTTAAGTAAATTAAGGAGTATATCCTTGGTGGAGTCAACTCTGCCATTGCTGTCAAGGTCGACTCCCAGATATCTCCATTGATCGCTCATAATTTTAGCTGGCAATAGCCGATCTCCAACGTTAAATTCTGGTACGGTATTAATAAAACCTTTACCCTCCTATTAAATAGGTGGGTGATAGTAAAGCTTTGATTAGTGTCCATTTCAAGGCCTCAGGATTTCAAAAGGGGCTCCGCAACATTAAGGAGCCGTTGGACAGTAGATTTCGTGTAGGCTAGGAGGATGAGACCAATCACAAATTATATATATATATATATATATATAGGCTCAAACGAGGACAAACGGTCTTTAAATGTTTGCACATTAATATACCTAGACTAGCAGATTGTCTGTTCACTTGTGATTTAGTTGATATGTTTGCTTAAGCAGCTATGGTTGCGTTTCCGATATGTCTTTGAATCGTCGACCTACATATGCAGATGATTTTTTTTCGTGAACTCTGTGTGTACAGAGTGCATGTTTTAGGAATTGCTCTAAAAAGAAGCACATATTCAAGATAGTCAGCGAGTCAGTAGTAAAGCCTTATTGAGGGTGGCAGCATCTATCGACCAGTTTATCATTTCTAACCCTTATTTTGAAGTGCTATTAGAATCGATAACGGTCTCCACGTAGACACCCAGACATAACACAAATCGTTGCTTTACCTAAAAGTGACACCTGCAGTCCCCTTCTGATCGTACTCTGTATAGCAGGATAAAGTAAAATAGTACGGAAAGCCAAGGCTCTAAATGTTTTTGCGCGGATGATCTCGTTATATTCGCAAAAATAAAATAGCACTTGCAGCATCACCTGGCCAAAACAACATATTGAAGTCGCTTTGATCAATATTTTAGGACAGAAGGTATGCGACTTAGCTGCGAAGGATCGTTTGCCAAAAATAGCAGCAATATGAATATCTTTAGCCGAACACCACAAAATGTAAGCAGCTTCACTTACCTGGGAGTCACACTGGCGCCTACATTGTCCTTTAAAAAACGTGGCCATAAAGATGGCAAAACTACCTCCTAGTATAACGCTTTCAGGTAATCTCCAGGAGGCGGGGAGGGATCCGGGTTTAGTGGGTTTGCGAATCTCACACTAGTCACGCAGGCTGCTAGTGGCGCATGTGCATCATGCATTCCCGAGACCTCCCAAAACAAAAAAGGTAACCTCCACGTTTTAGTTTTAAAACTGTCTTTAAGTTTTTTAAATTTTAAATAGTCCCTATAGTAGCAAGTAGTAATCTCCTGAGCACGTAGCAAGGCTAACCTTGACAAACCTTAAACAGCATATCAAGACAATGTACCTACAAAGAGAGTCCTTGCTTTGCCACGCAATAGTTCGTGTTTCATATAATCAGAGAAAAAACTAGTCTACAAAACTAGGACTTTAACAAGAGCATGATGAGCTGCTCATACAAAATCCACAGAGAAGTGATAAATCTAAACGCTGTGACAATACGTTTTACAAATAATTCAAATGTTTTTCACATGTTTTGTTGTATTTATTATACTTTCGGATTTGCTCCTGACCAGTCTTCTTCTAGTTTGTGGTGCATAATGCATATTTCAAATAATACATTCAATGATATAGACCAATAAAAGGGCGACTATCGTTAGAAGCAATCACGCAAATTCGTATGCACACGATGTGTGCATTACTTGATCGCGTGATAGAGTCCTCAAACCAAAATCACCTTGTATGTATTGTTTTCAAGACTGCCAGGTCTAATACTAATACTGTATATGTACGAGTATATGTAAGCGTCAAGCTGGGTCAATGGGAGTGGTTGTTATCTGCGTTAGGCTCAGCTTGCCTTTGCCGGTTCGCTTCCCGGCCACCACTTACTCGAGAGTTCCTTCACACATACGATATGCGCGTGCCGTTCGTAGACGATGATGGCGGCCGCCATTACTATTATGAAGCCCAAAACTGCCCTGTTGACGACCGCCCTGTTGGACTTAAACGCAGGCAGGCGTGCAGGCAGGCTCTCGTGCAACGGCAGCGTCGAGGATAGCCCGGACGGCGGCAAATATCGGTCGGTCGGTCGGTCGGACTCCCACGCTCCCTGTACGCGCTGTATACACCACCCACACCACCGTCAGGGCGCGCCCACTTGCCCGGCGTGATCTACCCCGGTCAATGGGCTATTCAGCAGCGGCAACAGCGCCGCCAACGTCATCAGCATATCTTCCGTATCTGGCCTACTTCACTAATGGGGCACCGTTTTATGCGGGCAGTGCATGAGTAGAACAGCCAGCGCGACGCCAGCCAGCGGTAGACGACACTATCAAAGAGCTTGTGTCTATTTCTACGTTTCTCTCCGCATCCTTTAGTACCCCCCTCCCTATCTCCCTCTAGATGCATAATCACTGAACCCCCCCCAACTCATCTCCCTCTAGATGCATAATCACTGAAGTCCTTGCAGATCGCGCACATCGTCCCTGTGAAACGTTTTGTTGTATAACCAACCAGCCCTTTTGGGAAATCAAAATAAGAAGAAGAGGAAGACGTCGACAGCGACGACGATGATGATAATAGTCGCGCTGATGATGAGAACAACGAAGGAAAGTGTGCAGAGTGCTAATGAGTATAGCAAATAGCAAAAAGCCGACATTGGCCTCTGGCGTCCTCTAACAGTTGGCGCGGTTGCGTTAAAGCTAGTTTCTGCAAGTCTCCTACATACGACACTCGCGTTAAAGAGTGGAATGCGGCAATGCATTTTGAACCGGACTACATACTAAATCTCCATCTTCAGAAGTTAACGCGTGTATACATATATATAAGACGCAACTAATGTGTGCCTAATACTATAGATGCTGGCAGATTTACAGTAAGTAGATGGCTAAGGTCATTGCAAATGTTTTGGTATCCGCAGGCGGAATTGAAAATGTTTCCTTTATTTGCCATATTTGGTCAAGATACTTTTATGTACTTTCAAGATCTGGATTTAAGCATCAGCTAAACAGCTTGGTAATATGTAGATCTGACCCACTGTGAAGTCTGTAATGACATGTGCAGAGCAAAAATTGCTTTGAGCAGGACATGCGAGCTAACGCATATCCTGCGCTAGTTCGGATGGACGTCTTGGAATCCATATATGCGCATTCCGCACTATACCTGTTGTGAATCAGTCTCGCTGTATAGACGCGCATGCATGCCCAGAGGGGCATTCTGCAAACATTTAATACAGAGCTGAGACATTGCATGAAGCAGGTAGTGATACTCTATCCAAAAAACTGTGGTTGGAGTAAGCTTCTTCTAGAAGGTTTCGAGAATGCATGATGTGCATGCGTTACTAACAGCCTACGTGACTAGTGTAGGCTCACAAACACACTAAACCCGGATTTCTCCCCACCACCCGCTCGGTAATACTTGGAATTTCCTCGAAGCCGTGGGAAAGGCGTATCTGCCATTCTTCCTGATTTAGCAATGTCTTCGTCTATCTTTCTGCATAATTAATTAAGTCCAGATGGGCAGCTTATGCCAAGGTATACACCGTCCTAAAGAGGTGCGTTAAGACCTTGAGGCATTAGCTGCACTACTCCTCTAAACTTCCTCGGCTCTTTGTCTCGAACACTCTCTAGAAGCTGTCGCCTAAACCTGTTCTGCCTAGCGATTTTCTAGGCTGTCTCGAGCGTGAAAATGGCGTCGAACAAAAATTGGCGTTGCCTCCTTTCATGCTTCCGTCGATTTCATCATGTAGCTAACCACTTCGTTGATGGGGCGGTCCCTCATGACCGTGGAGCCCGTGCACTTTGTTTTCTAACGAGATTCGCAGTGTAGGACAGTGTTCCACGCCACCCCCTCCCCTAGACTTGAGTCGCAAACAAGTGGTACTGGTGGCCTTTTTTTTTAACCATATAGCTTTGGAATTGATCGTGATCGGTCAGCACCTGAAATGTACAGTAGCTCGATTCCCCGTGTCGGCAGTCATACCAAGTTTGGAGGTCCAATATCAGACTCCTGGCCCAACTCCTCCTGGCTACCTTGGGCGTAACCCGCACTCATTATTCATGCCATACTGCGATTATGGTTTGTCTTCAGATATATCCTGCTTCTTTCTCCTGCCAGTAGGTCCCATGTCAGCATCTCAGGTAGGACTAAGAGGGCTTGGGTCGAGACCGCCCGGTCTCCCGGGTAACCCTGAACATATCAGGGGGCCCGACATTATAAGGCGGACTCCCTTTATCCTCTTCCGGCCCATTAGATACAGTGCCTCATACTTACGCGGTGCAAGCGTCAGATTATTTCGGTCCATCAACTCCGTCACTACCCATAAAAAAACTTTGTTGGCTGTGGCTTGTGGGTCCGCTTTAGTCAGCGCCGTGACTATCAGGGTCAAGTCATTGGCGTAGGCCAAGAGTTTGGCCCTCCCTAGGTAATTGTTGATGTCCAGCACCACATCGTAGGCCAACTTTCCAAAAGACGGGTTCTAGAATTGAATCCTTTGGAACCCCGACAGTAACCCTCTATTCCTGCCCCTCTGCAGCCAGACTTCGTTTATTCAGGTTGGATGGAATCATTCGACAGATGCACGTAGGTATTCCTCTCCTCCTCAGCGCTTGTACCACTACATTCCAGTTTATTGCACTGAAGACATTCTTAATATCCAATAGGATCAGAACCGCGGATCCCCTCGTTTTGGGAGTATTGGTGTCTGCTCGTTCCAGGACCATCAAGGGCTTCAATGGTAGATTTTCTATTCCGAAAACCATACTGGGGATCTAATAAAGCTTCTCTGGTTTTGATTTCCTCGTTCAACCTATTGACCAGAACGATTTCCACGATTTTCCCTCAAGTGTCGAGAAGGCAGTTAAGCCAACAAATTTATCATATTTCCGGGTTTAGGAATGAGGACAAGGCCTGTCTCCTTCCATAGCCATGGAATGCTCTTTTCTCTGAGCTAGCCGCAAGTCAAAGTTCGAAAGAGCTTTGGCTACCGCTCAGCAAATAGCTTGGCTACCAGATGGCAAGCTAATTGGCCTTGCATTAATCAAATTATTAATAAATGCCCTCACCGTAACTAAAAAAATGCTGCTGGACATGGCAACACTCTGTATTTTTGTTGGCCTGCGGTTAGAGGTGGCAGTATATGCGCCTCATCTTTGCTCCCTTCGCACGACACAGGTGTCCCAAGGGAGGGCATGGCCTCAACTTCTCTAGGAGTTGCGGAAGGCAATTGTGCCATGTCGCCTTCAACGAGGTTATTTCAAAGGCACTCCGCAAATGCGCCCTTCCAGGCAGAAGCAGACACACTAGCAGCGGACTCAGTCTTACGACCGGGACTTTAGCACAGCAGCCAGTTGCAATCAAAACATTGGAATTATAGACGAATCAAATTACCATTTCTAAGAGAGAAAGCAAGAGAGAAAGATAAAAATAAAGCGCGGAGTTGTGCTTGGTGCAGAAAATATTAACTGAGGTACAAATTAGAAATATGCCAGTAATGTTAGACTCGTTGCCTTCAAGCAGTGGTTTACTGGGGTTGATCTGATTATGTATTAAGTACATCTTTTGTATGATGCATCAATAGATACTTTCATCCTATACGCATAAACAGAACCCCTCACGTTGATATTATATTCTGTTTATCTGCCAACAGCCAGTGGAATATCTTCTTAACAATGCAACTTATAATGAGGACTTCACATAAGAATACCGAGCAGCTATCTCGCAAGGAAACCACAGATCGAGAGAAGCCCTTAAAAAACTGGTAATTCGTTTTTATTGGAGACCCAAGTATAACCGTTCAACAATTAAATGAATTTCCGTCACAAAAATAGAAGTGTTTCAAATTGTGGCAATACAGCTAGTCAAACTGCGTGTAGGCGCAGGCCGTTGCAGTCTCTCCAAGCCGATCCCAGAGAAACGGTAAGCAAAAGGGTTATTGATAGACATCTCACGTGTCTGAGCTAATTTTGGTAAATTCAAAAGTTTAAACGATTTTTGCATATTTGGCAGACACCGTCGCACTTTGCTCTGCACCCTACATAGGCTTTTAAACTTCCGTCAAACTTTGATGGCCCAACGACACCCTCGGTGGAATTGTAATAATAACTGCTTGTCGAGTTCAAATAGCTCTCCTCATACTTCTTCTCTCCATTCCATTACTCCCTAGATGATGTGCTTGTGACGATCCTCGCTCGAGCGCCTGTTAGATGAAGCCAGACAAACCACTTTCCGCTGTTGTCTCAATGGAAAGCTCCTGACTTTCATGCTTGCGAATACTCCTGCTGCGGCATTTTCCGCAACAAACGAGGACTTTAGGGGCTGGAGGGCATTCCGTTTTTGCCCATTAATCATCTTTCTCTTCCTCTCCTGAACGGCGCCAGCGCACTGCAAAAAGTTTTATTTACATTTCATTAAAGGTAGTACTTCACACATGTGTAGGATACTTTTATCAATATCTATTCCGTACTGTACTTAACAGCTTACAAAACACATCCTTATTGAAAATACCGAACCACCGTTACCACCGTGTCGAGCTACAGAGCCCAACAGATTACATTTGTACGCAAAATGTACTTAGCATCTTGCGAGCGAGTCGATTCTGAATTAAAATTTTAAACCATTGCCACTTTATTGACCTGCAGGGTCTACCGGATAGAAATTTGTGACAACTCTGCTGTCATGCCTCTCATGCCCCGAGCCCTTAACACGTTATGAGCTCTTTAATGAGATTATCTCGGTGAGCCTTTTTCTGGCATTCCCACATTTCATGTCCGGGACAACCACATTTCCTGAAGGTCGAGTCTCCTCGTCTTTGACATTATGTGGCTCTATGACCATATTTGTGGCATTGTAAACACTGCATGGATCTCTATTTTTTGCTGTTACCGTCTGCGCTGGGTCTTTGAGGCGAATTGACAATTTCCCTTGCGTTTTTATTCGCGCCGTAGCTCCCAGAAAAAGCTCGCTGAGCTCTACAATTATCTAAAGAAACACTAAGCGCTTTTAGTGCTTTGTCGTTATAAATGTCGTTATACATTTGTCGGCTGGTAAATTTCGCCTGTTTGCAAACGTTTCAATTTCACGCTCCGCACTGTTCGGCATTGATACCTTCTCATCTATTTAACAATTGCACATCTATCTTTCTCTTTAGGAGCCAGCTAGTTGTCCGACGATCAGAACATTATTGGAAGGGACGACACTAGAGAGAACCCATGTCGTATGAAACACACAGTGATAAATAGACCCGCAGAAGCCGCAAAGAAGGTGCGAAACAATCATCGGTCTCGATGCAAATGGCGACAGCCTGCGGGATCCTGGTAGCATGCTGTTCGTCGCGAAGTAAAAGTGGAGCCACTCTAGAAACGAAAATCACCGTGGCGGAAGACGTCGGAATCGGAAGTTTTCCTTTTTTGTGTTCTCCTTTGAAGAACTTCTGACCATTTGCAGGGCCGCAGCTGCTACCTACTGAGGGCTAAATAACACGCGAATATTCTCGAGAACACATCAGGGCCACACTCGCATCGCCCTTGAGTAGCACAGCAAGCCAGCAACGGCGCTTTGCATATCTTGCCTTTTAGACATGCTACGCGTAGGATGTAAATTCAGGCGATCGTCCGATACACGCGCATTGGCGCACACCAGCGTCCATGACAGTCCCACAGGTAAGACTTTTTCGTCAATGTCCGTTCTCAAACTACTATATGCGAGTGCAGATTTCCGAGGCCATGTACTGTTAGAGCACACACACAATTTGTATCTATTTTAGGTTCGCAGACAAGGCGAAGATCGCGAGGTATTAGTGACTTATCGTGATAAATGTTTGGTGTCTCGAATGTTTAACAGAGGGAGCATCTGCTGGAGGTGCAATAGAGGTGCAACATTCGTGTTGATGTATTCATTTCCAACCTCGTGGCTGACTTGACAAATCGTTCTCATGTTGTAAGCACTTACCTTTATGATCGTACAGTAAAACAATCGGTCACCTTGTATGTATATATATATATATATATAAATATATATATATATATATATATATATATATATATATATATATATATAAACTTCAAAGCGGGCAAAAAGTCACAAGCGCTAAAGAATATGTTAAGTAGAGCACAAAGGACTGCGGCCTTACGAATTAATCAGGTCTATAGGACTGTCAGCTCTTCGGCTGCACTTGTCCTTGCTGAGACTCCCGCTCCTGTGCCTAAAGGCAACACAAAGGCTATTGGGTATGAGCCCAGAAAGCGCTAATAAGGAAGTCAAAGATGCCGAAAGAGAAGGCAAAATTACTGAACGAATATGTTGCCATTCCGGGTGATGCACCGAGTGCGCAAATACGCGATCTCTTTCCTGACATTAGGAAGTGGTTGAATTGAACGGGCAAAGCGATTAATTACTTTTTAACGGAGGTCGTACCAAGCCATGGCATCTTTCAGGCATATTT
Source organism: Dermanyssus gallinae (assembly GCA_003439945.1). Lineage (NCBI taxonomy): Eukaryota > Metazoa > Arthropoda > Arachnida > Mesostigmata > Dermanyssidae > Dermanyssus > Dermanyssus gallinae. The sequence goes on along the minus strand of QVRM01000208.1, from coordinate 33,174 downwards.
AATAAGGATAGGAAATGCCCCCTCAGATACATGCGTATACCTAGGCGTCGAAAACAACAAAGTCCATACGATGTTGGCCTGCGTAGTCTTTGCGCACCGTATTATGATAAAGGCTAGAAGAAAAATGTTGAAGCGATTGAAGTTGGTTAGAAAATGGCGTCTGGGCAAATTAGGAGAGACAAATTCACGACAGAGAGGGCAGAATACAACGGTACCTCTAAAAGAACCTTTTTGCAGGAAGAGGAACGCAGTCTGGTGACTCGTAGTACTAGTAAAAGAAAAGTCGGGCTGACAGAGAATGAAGTTTAAGGGGGGAGATGCGTTTAATGAATATGATATTGGCGGAATAATGTCCAATCGTTAGAGGTAAGTTCTACACTGCATACGTCTGAGTGTACGTATTCACCCTAGTGCGTTAGAGCCTAAAGCATTTAACTTCTCCTCCATTACCAAAAAAATTGTATATATATATATATATATATATATATATATAAAGTGCGTTACAAAAAATTAGCAACTCATGTTTTCTGGTGATAATTTCGGCTTGATTTATTTGAATGGCTTGAAATTTCAATGATGCACATGACGAACCACGAGTATCGTGTTAGTTTCGTTGCGAGTGTGGTGTTAGTTTTGTGCAGTTACATGCTAAAAACACAGCTCTTATTTGTAAAGGATAGTCGATACTACAGCTGATATACGATCCCGGGGATCAAATGTCAGAAGCTAATTCAGTCGTTCTATAGGTGCACGTTAGGATCTGCCAGAAAACGTTGTCGCGAAGGTCAGCTGCGGGCCTTGATTTCATCAGACCACGGCTATTACAAGACCTGCTGTCCCGCGCTTTATGGGCTCCCGCCGACCGGCTTGCCGCTGTCCTGGCCGAGGTCGTTGATTTTCTTTTCTGGAGATTGTCTCTCTCCAATTGGCGACCGCTCATCTTTGCGGCCTGATTCATCGCCCATAAGAAGAAATATGGTTGCGTGAGGCTCATCGTACTCTTGTCCGCAATCCGAAGGCTTGCGGCAAAGATCTGTATCTTGAAATCAAGGCAGACGTTTCGTGTGCTCTTGGTATCCGCCAGCTGGGGTTTGGGACACCGGGAAGGTGCAAGGTCGACTTAGTCCTTCCTGGAGGTACGCTCCGAAGCTACCCTTGTAGTCAAGCTTGAATTAAGGAACCCCTTTAACAGTATTCGGAGGGACCACTTGTTGAGTGCGGCAATAACAATTCTTAAAGATGAAGTTGTTTCTATATATTATAACAAATTTGCGTCTGTCGTCTCGAAGCTACTGTAAATTTAAACTGACGAGTCAATGGAAATAGAGCCAGCCACTTTGTACTCCGCACGCGTCAGCATGCGGAGGCGTAGTCGACAAATTCACGATCTATACCATCCTTGTTAATTTACCCACTGAATTTCAATAATTTGATCGCGGCCTACATGACGAAAAACACCAATAGCCAATGGTGCTTCCGAAAGAACACTGAATAATTGCCAAACGCTGATAAGCGGCTAGCTCAGAGTGAGTGCTTAATGATTAACTTAAGACGAGTCGTAATTAGTCGGGCAAACGTAACTAGCAAAGAGCGGCAATCGATCGGAATTACCCTTGACCAATGAGTGTGCGCATTTAATAATTGAGCGGCCAACGATGTACAACACGGTTACGCCGATATTTCCTGCTGTCGGTCGATTTTGATTGAACTTCACTTTAAGGCTACCATCTGTTTTGAAGACACATGGACATTGACATCAATGGGTACACCGTGTCGTTCTCGTCCGCCTGTTCAGGTTATATGTGGCTGTATAAAGGCCGCGGTAAATAAGTCAGCCTACTAGCCGATCCAGCTGAATAGGCCCTAAGGAGAGTTTTACAATCATCAAAAAATATTAAGCACAGCAAAGCTAAATCAGTTTGAAAGTTAGTAGGGCACTTTCGTCTTTGTGTGAGTATGTCTTTTAAGAGAGAGGCATGATGTCCCTTCTGCGCCAAGTCACCATAATATACACCTATTCCGAACAATGTGCAATATTTTCTCGCCTGGATTTACAAACTTCCCTTTCAGAATGTTTCTTGGACTAAAACACAGTCGCAACCTATCGTTGCAGCAACCGCACCTTCCGGCTGTGCCAGATTGACTGGAAAGATTCGGTGGGAAAACGAGGCCGATAAGGAAGATGAGCGGGAGAGAAGAAACCGATTCGTAAGGAAATAGCTCGAGTTCATAGCAGTATAAATAAAATACTGTACTAAGTGACGTCGGAGCGTGTGTAGCAGTTGCACTTGGACGTCGTGCCAAGATAGAATGGTGCAAAGGCAGGGGATATGAAATCCGGTCATCCCTCACCCACTTAACCCTTAATGAAGAGAGAATACCCTCAGGTCATTCTGGACTACCACGCAGACGAAGACGCAAAGACGCAGCCCATCACAATGAGGCGTCTTCATACAATAGCTCTCTAGGACTACATTGTATAACATACTACTCGACAATAAAAAGCGAAGAAGGAGAGATAGACACCTTCTGTCGCTGGCTGACAGGCAGCCAAACTACAAACAAGCTTTGCGCATGACGTGAGTCCTTGGCTCCTGGAAAAAATCGATAGAATGGTCGTCGCGAGCAATATACTCACGAGCTCCCTTACCCCGGGCCCGGCCCCCCTTCGAACGAGTGTCCATATGTCTTGACAAGGACCATCCTATATTGGCCGTCATGCAGCGTGACGCATCGTTCAATGCTTTCGATGCCGCTCGCTTTGTAATTACGGACTTGTTGCCGACACGACTAAATTGCACCAGACGGAACAAAAAGGGCCTGCAGCCTATATAGACAGTCCATTCTGAGAGTAGCACACCCTATATAGTACGAGAAAACCGTAGTCTAATGACGCTTTAGTCACGCTACTTAAAGCGGCTGTAGTTTTTGTCGCGTTTATATTCAAATGCAAAGTACAAACATTCTAAACCTTCTAGCTAAAGCTGCTATATATAGAATAGACTAGAACAGAATAGAAAGCGCCTTTATTTACCGACTAATGTGTGGAAGGAACCTCGGTAGACGCTGGCGCCCACGAAGCCGCTCTGTTGTGCGATTCACTGGCTAGACACTAGGCGAACATATGATTGGTTGTTTCAAGTTTTGCAATACATTTTCGTAAAAACAATATTTGGCTTCTGCGATTGTTCACTGTCACATTGAACAAACGGTTGATAAGATTAGCATTTGCAAGTTGCGATTTATATATCTATATTTGTATATATATATGAATCGAATAAACCAAAAGGCAAATAAAAAAATTCGAATATTTTTTAAAAACATAATATCTATTTTACCTGTGACTCGTTTCTGGCAATCATTCTTCTGCACGCGTGCACAGTGCTTCGGGACACTTTTTCATCATTATAAGCGGAGTTTCCATGAGTTAAATTAAATGAGTGATCTGATTATTCACCTTCAAAGAGCAAACGGGGTGAGTTCCTGCGAGTACTGTGTAACTACAATTTTCTCTTATAAAACGAATTCTGGCTCAGAAGAGTATTTTCTTTTTTATGTATTTATTTATTTTACCCAAATTAAATTACAATAACCATGTGCACTTTATGTACGAGGTTATTTTTAAATTCCTTTATCTGTTTTTACCCTTGCGACGAGAGTAGTAGTGCAACGATTCATGATCCATGCTGCGCATTCCACTGCACGGCATTTGGCAGCTAAAACCGTCAGGGACACAACTCGTAAGCAGAAAATGAATTGACCAGGCCAGCTTTGTTAGAGAGGGGATTGCATTACACTCACTGCCATGATATCTTACGCATATACCATAACAGTATTTACAAACACATGTGTCACAGGGTTCATAGCAAGCGTCTTTCTGACATAGAAGGTGAGGAAAACCGTGCACAGCAAAGCGGGTGGTCACGTGCCTGTTTGTCCTGCTCGTGCCCTTCCATTCTGACCTAACCATTGCATCTGTCATATAAAAATGTGGATCGATCTCTGCCATTTTCTCTTCATATCGCCGTATAAACTCGCTGTATGCAGGGGTGTCTGGAAGCGCAAAGTGTTTTTTGAGCTGTTCCACGAATAGTGGAGCATCGCACAGCAAATACGTGAGGCGGTTGTATGCTGACGTATGTAAACCTAGTACCCGCTTCAAATAAGCTGGTTTCACACGATCGAGAGCACCGAGTTGAGTCGAGCTTAGTTTTGCCCATACAAGCTGGATCCCGTATGATGCAATTGGCGCTATTTTCATATCAAATAGAGCTAGCGCTACCTTAATCGAGAGCATCTGGGGCTTCTTAAGGGATGTCGCCGCAATCAAGGCTTTTCGAGACCTCTCCTCTATATGTGCAGCGAAGGTCTTGGCTGAGGGGGTCACTGTGATACCGAGATATGTGAACTTATTTACATAGTTCAGGTCTTGTCCATTTAACCTAAGTGTATCGGTCAGGGCCAGCCTGCCCGCGTGCCTGAACTTCATAGCTTCTGTCTTCTGCATATATTACGGACTTACGTTAAGTATTTTCGTTTGCCTCGAGATAGGGAGGGAGAAAAGGAGAAAGTTAAACATACGTTGGTTAAAAATGCCGGTGTGTCGATAAGGTTGGTGCTTCTCTCATAGTGGTAGCTTAGATCAGAAATGTAAATTTTATTCAAGTCTTTAAGTTGTAAACGTGCATGTATAAAAATGAGTTTATATGTTCATCGGTAAACTGCCAGCTGTTACCTGGAATATGTGTTGGTATTGGCTGTTGGTGTTGGTTGGCTCATCTGATTTTAGCCCTACCGGTACAGCACCGGTACTTGTCACCGACTTAGAACAACTCACCTCCATTGACAGCAGCATCGTTCTTGCTGGTGACTCCAACCAAGGCGACTTCAATTGGACTAACTCCATCTTTTCGTATCGTAACTCCAATGAGGACAGCAATGAGATCGGCGCATGTGGACGACTGAGTAAGGAAGATCTTCTGCTTCAATTCATTAGCACAGCTGATCTCAATCAACTCGTGAAGAAGCCTACCAGAGGACAAAACTTACTTGATCTAGTGTTCTCAAACGATGAATCTGTCGACAATCTGTCGTTTATTCTTCTGCTCCAATTGCCAGTGATCATAATGGTGTGCTTCACGATAGCTCCGGGCTCATCTCCTTCATTGTACACTCCGACCCTACTGGACTGTGCCAACGGAGACTACGATGAGATGGTCTGTAACCTTCACGCTACCGACTGGAACTTACTCTTTTCTATCTGCGCGGACTCCAACGAGATGTATAATCATTTTCTCGAGGACATGCTTATGCTGCAGGATTTGTTGGTGCCATGCAAAACCGTTGGCGGAGCGCACAGGTTCGACTCAGTTATCCAACATCTCACAAATCGTCTAGCGATCTTAAACGTTAAAGCAACTACTAAAATCATTCAGAAGGAACTTCAAAAAGCTGTGCATCGTAAGAGGGTCATCGAGGAGACCTCCATAGCTCAACATGAAAATCATTCAACGATCCACAAATACGTAACAAAACGGCTCAAAATCAAAGACAGTATTGGCACAATCAAAAAGCAGGATCGATCATTCGCTACTTAGAACTTTTGAGATGGCTGAATCACTCCGCAACGTCTTCACCCGTCTCCTAGTAAATTAGCAGAGCGCTCCCGTTGGCCGCAACCTGATGTGCACACAGCAGAAAATCTAAAATACGTTGAGGACGTTGACAGCAGCCCTGAAAACCTGCATTCTTACTTGGCAGAACTTTTCGCGTCCGTGTCAATGACTGCCTACCATCCTGTGCTCGAGCCACTTTTGGCTGTCCACAGGGCACCATACTTGGTCCACTTATGTACATATTGCATACTGATTTACAGAAATACATTGTCCCGAAACATGTACATATGAAAATGTATGCAGACGATATTAAAATATATACTCATGTTGATGATGATGATGTTAAGACTGCGGCCTTACAAACAGTATTAGGCAACTTTTGTGAATGGGCTTGTAAACTTGATCTCAAATTGTCCGTACAAAAGTGCGCTATTTTACATATTGGTAGAACAAATCCTAAATACTCCTACACCCTTGGCGGTGAGCATCTACAAACTGCAACGATTATGAAATACTTGGGTGTATTGACTTGTACTAGTTTAAAATATAGCGCACACATAACGATAACTGTCGCCCGTGCATCCAGGAAGGTTAACTAGATTACGGACGTTTGTACTGTCTGACGCTAGGCTCTACGTCAGTTTCTACAAACAGTATGTGTTACCAGTGATACTGTACGCGTCTCATGTTAGAAATACAGTCCTTGCGAGAGAAACGGAACTCATTTCCACAGTACACAGATTATTTAAACGCGTCGGATACAGGTGCAATATTGACTCTAAGGAGATCGAATATGATCCAATTTTACAGCTTTTAGAAGACAACGATGCCAAAATGTTAAATACAAAAAATAAAATCTGTCAGAACGAGGAAAGACTGCAATATAATTTTTCAATAAGGTCCTAATACCAACACGTAGTGGCGCAAATTTATACGCAAAAGCCACCGCAAAGAAAACCTTTGTAAACAGCCCTTTTGCATAGCGCAGTAGCCGCCAAGCGCGCAACTGTAACAATCTATCTGAAGAAATAAATATCTAACCGTTTCGGGCTGCGTTTAATAATATTACACGCAAAGATGTAAGTAAATTTGCACTACGTTCGATGTTTTCTTCTGTATGCATTATGCAGGCGATCAAAGGATTTCATGCAGATATAACTCACTGTTACGTATTTGATAGCCAACAAACCGTGTATTTACCGTGCCAGTCGGTAAATACGCGACAGACTGATAGTGCCAGTATTATAGACTTCAGTGTATCATACACATGCCAATAACCTGTGCTGACTGTACCCACGCCGCATGCATGCTATAATTGAAGGAAATTTTATCGTATTATTTGTATGGGCGTTTTCACCCAAGTTAGACCGATGTAAATGCATGGCCGTTTCCATACGAGTCAGGACGGGCAATTTCAACTTTTTCACTTCCGGTAGACTGAACAAGATTATATTTCTTATCTTAGCTTGCATTGTGACTACAGACTATTTTTGGGGCAATCTTCTTGATAAGTGCTGTTGACACGTACGCCTGGGTAGCCGAGGTGTGTACCTTGGCAGCTCACCTAAATTGGCGCTAAATCGCTTTTGCGTTTTTAGACTCTTCTTGGATACGGCTCAACTTCACTCGTCGGTCATTGCATTTTCATTGTCGCCTTATTGACACCAACACTTCTTACAAGTGCTTTCGTAGGGTGTCCTCGTCGACGATTCTCTAAATCGAAAAGGCAACATTTATAGTATGTTTTTGCAAGTAGTGCAAGTCAGGTGAAAAACTGCGAGAAATGTAAAGGTTATTGAGCGCGCTGGATCGCGGCCTCGACCTTTATGCGGATATCTCCTTCGGGAAAGGCCACTCCAAGTCAAGGCGATAACAAGATCTGCCGGATACATTAGTATTTTGTTAATATATATATATTTTTTTTTGCTTGACATGTGTATTTAAATACACATGTTAGCATTTTATATCAAGAGTGCGCGTAAAAAGACACCATAGGTGGACATGTGGAGATATCTAGATTTCCCAACAGTTCGTGTAGCAGCGTGATTTATAACCTACTCTCAATGGGCATTGCTTAAGGTGAATTTGATCAACAACAAAGATCGAACCGGCGACACCTCGGTAGATGTAAACTATAACTAGCGCACTAGCCCCCTAAACCACACCGCCAATATATATATATATATATATATATATATAATCTTTAACCGATGCGTATTGAAAGTAGGCGACTATGCTGCCACGAGAACTGCTGGGGGAACCCTAGATATCTTAGCATGTCCGCTTATGCGGTCGCTCTAAGCGCGCCTGATACAAAAGGGTGACATGTATATCTAGGTATACATATCAAGCGAATAGTAAATGCATTTAATCCATGTATAGAGTAAGTGGATTCCAATACCTTATCTTGTTCATTTTCATTGTTTTTAAATATTCGTACCGCAGCTAATGATTATAAACGTAATGCAAGCTTGCTTGATTTTTTATCAACCATGAAATCCTAGAGTAGAAGACAATATTTTTCTAGGATTTTAGAAGATGTATGGTTAAGGCAAGGACGGGCTTTTTTAGCAGTTGAATTATGCATTATTGCATTTTGCGATTACGCAGCCGGTCATGGCCTTTACATTTTAATAGAGTAGCTTTAAGTTGTTAAAGCATCTGGCCACCTTTGAATTGTGCTAAGTTTTAAATAATGGACTTCTTATTTTCCTATAAAATACCTCTAGAGAAGTTCAACGAACCACTCGTTTGTAAGGAACGTGCTAACAATATGTTCGGCCGGAGAGCACAGAATCGACTCTGCTCAGAAGGAGTCTCCGGTTACATAAATGGTTAAAAGTTACATATATATATATATATATATATATATATATATATATATAACCACCGACAAGGCCTTTTGGGTAAAAGAAAGCATAAGGAAAGTTTATCTAAATATAAAAGTGACTACCCAAATTTACAACTGGTTTCCTGAATCAATGCAAGCAAAACATTCTATTTTAATTCCAAATGATGATCTAAGTCCTGGAGAAGGTATTAAAGGTGTCCTTCACTTGTCTAAAGATATCGAAAGATTACGCTAACATTTCATTTAAACGGATGTCAATCTATGTTCCTTAACGCGTTATTGCTCTCCAAAATGTGACATGTTTGATTTTATCTACTGGAAGAGCATAGTCTTTAATAAAAAGTATTTGTGCTTGCGATATATGTAATACAGGTAGTTCTAAAAGTTCTTAAAATGAGCTTTTCATAATTCGAATTTTTTTCGCGCTTTCACCGCTATTGGAAACGGCAACTTTTCGATTGCTAGCAGTCAAAATATTATGGTGATTGGCCGTTGCTATTTCGTTTGATCGCTTTTCCCGTGCAACGTATCGGCGTGATTTTGAAAAATTGAGATAAAAGAGTTTCGAGTGGTTATCAAGCGTTTTTATTTCAAAAGTTGGAATGCGACCCAAGTGAAAACTGAGTTAGACGAGGTGTACGGTGACTCTGCGCCATATTTTGCCACTGTTTCCAACTGGATTAATGAGTTAAAAAGAGGTCGCAGGAGCACCGAGGATGAACTACGTTCAGGACGCCCAAAAACGGCAACTGATGAGGAAAACGTGGAAAAAGTGCGGAAAATCGTTGCCGCAGATAAGCGAGTGAACATTAAGGAGATATCGGAGGCCTTGGGGATCAGTTTGGGTAGTGTGCATTTCATCCTGCACGAGAACTTGAAGATGAAAAAACTCAGAGCAAAATGAGTGCCGCATTTGCTCAACCAAGGCCAAACAGACGCGCGTGTTTCCGCTTCACAGCGAAATTTAGCCAAGATGTCGAAAAATCCGTCGGATTTTTGGCGCAGATTCGTGACCGTCGATGAAAGCTGGGTCCATCACTACACTCCCGAGACCCAAGAAGCATCTCGCCAATGGTGTGCACCTGGTGAAGAACCTCCGAAGAGGGTGCGGACAACGGCATCGGCCGGAAAGATGATGGCTACGGTTTTTTGGGACCAACGTGGAATAAGTCTGGTCGACTACCTTGAGAGCGGTAAAACGATCTCAGGAGAATATTATGCAAGACTGTTGGACTGCCTGAAGCAAGAACTCATCGTGAAACGGTCCGCTTTGCAGAATAAGGTTGTCCTGTTTCACCAGGACAATGCTCATGCACACAAGTCGCGGCAAGCATCGGCAAAACTGGCCCAACTGAGGTTCGAACTTATTGAACAACCTTCCTATTCTCCAGACCTGCCCCCCTCTGATTATTTCCTCTTCAGACATTTGAAGAATCGTCTCGGTGGAAAGCGTTTTTCCAGCAATAAAGAGGTTACAACTGCTGCCAATGCCTATTTTCAGTCTAAGGACGCAGAATTTTACTCAAGAGGTATAAATGCTCTGAAATATCGGTGGGAAACGTGTATTGAGCTTCTCGGGGAATATATCGAATACGAAAAAATTAAAAACAAGATTTGGAAAATTCTTGGTTTTCATTTTAAGAACTTGTTAAACTACCTGTATATATATATATATATATATATATATATATATATATATATATATATTGTGTATAAGTGTATACTTTCATCATTATTATATTAATCAAATTAAATAAGGACCCGACCAGAAACAACAAAGTGTACTCATCTTCTTTTAATTAACTTGCGAGAATTTAAAACCAAATGTAGCGCTCCTTTCTCTGACTATGATTACTCAATATGACGTACTGGTTCTCCCAGAGACCTGAGCTACTTGAATCAATAGTAGTTTCCCGTTGGTACCTGACAAAATGTTTCGGTCAACAGACTCAAAGTTCTGGAAGACCAATTGGTGGCGTTGCTGTACTATATAACAATAAGCTCAGTGGAACAGAACGATTATATATAGGGCACACTTGAGTTGTACTTGCAGAGAGCTCCATCAATATAATTGCTACGTGTTCCAGTACCTCGAGGCTATTCCCGATCTGTTGGCAAAGTTAATGTACTGCTTGGATAAAGTTAACTTTAACATGACAACTGTGTTTTGCGGGGACTCCAGCTGAGGACCGCTCAGTGGGCTAAGCTTATTTGCAGGATTATTGGTTTACGTTTTTTTCTTGGGCTTGCAGTGTTGTGATGGCATTTTCAGTTGCTGGCTTTTAAGCTTTGCCTAGAATATTTTGACCGATGTGGCGGTGTGGTATAGTAGGCAAGTGCGCTAGTCAAGTCTGTCATCTACAGAGCGATGCCGCCGGTTCGATCCCGTTGTTGATGGAGTTTTCATTAAGTGACGCTCATTGAGAATAGATGAAAAACCGTGCCACTGAGAGTCAGCCGCCATGCAGCCTCCCGGACTGTTGGAGAACGCTAGCTTTCTCAACATGTTCGGCTTTCTTTTTTCCATTAGGGCAAACTGTATGCCCCCTTCAATGCCCACCCCCATTATGCCTCGCGGCGATTCCAAGCCCGTATGGGACGGGTGAATGGTCTAGAATTAAAGGCAACCTTATTTAAAATGTTTGTAGTTCTAGAATAGTTTGCCCGATATCGTAAGGTTTGGCCTTCGTTCGCATCAGTACCGAAAACTTTGTAAGTAGTGGAGGCGACACGAACCGCTCGTACATCGAAGTGCACCCTTCATTGTAATCGTTTGTGAGCCGCTCCTGAGACTCTGGAATTTTAGTTATAACTCCGTTTAGCTGGCCTTCGAAGGAATGTTCGACCTATGTTTTGAACACCGGCCGAAGACGGGGTTGATAGGGAATGCCCACCTATGCAGTTAGTACAAGACAGCGCCCGTTCGTTTCCTATTTCTTTCTTCTAGCGTTTTTCTCTGTTCGAAATTAGAAAAAGCCAAACAAATACGAATCCTCAAATCAAAGTATCATTTTAAACAGACAGAGAACACACGCTGTACAAATAAGCGAACTCTTACTTAGTACATAGAGGCAAACATTGCAAGCGCTTACAGCAGCTCCTAAAAAGAGGCGCATGCATAACCCAGTTTGTCTTTAAACGCACGTATGTCTGATTGCCTTTACAGTGCCATTATTAATCTCTAATAATATCTCGCGTTATTAATAACGACCTCTACGTACAATAGTTACTCTTATTGCTATCGAGAACAAGAGCTCTGCGAATTCTGCGATAGAGGGAGGGAGAGAAAGAGGCAGATGATCAATCGAATTAGTTCATTAACAAGGCACGTTTTCGGAGGCGCATCGCCTTCTTTTAGTACGTCGAGACAGAAACGACGCTATAATCATGTTTCATATAAATTTCGAGTCGTGCTCTTGGTTTCGATTCATTAACGTTTTTAGCTCTGATTTGTATATTTCGTCATATTGCTATTTCGTGGCCTTAGTTCAGACAGTGCCCGGGCAACGCTTTATTCGGTTGCACTTTGTAAACGTGCCTGCCCGCTGACTTCATATAGTCAAGCATCTGTATTGTATAATACATCCAACACGTTGTTGCTATCTACCATAAATGCTTTCAGAGGTACGCTCTGCACGTGCGTCCTCACATGCGGTCATTATTTTGTACATTCCGACTATGTGAATATTCTGTGTATGAATATATATATATATATATATATTTCCAGCGCATTTATATATATATATATATATATATAGAGAGAGAGAGAGAGAGAGATAAAGGTATTATTTATTTATGTGTATCGAGATATACATTTGTGATGTAATATTAATGTATATATATATATATATATATATATATATATGCAATAGATGCATTCTCCAGACAAATATAAATATATACGTATTCAAACAACATTTAAGTTGCTCATTTGACAAAGCCGCCCATGTTTTTTGCCATTTTACTGGATTTTATGGCGAGCGGCTAAAAGGCTTTACGCAAACCCAAAATACTGATACGTATTTGATAACTAACATAGTGCCTATTTACCGGCCGGCACTATCATGTGCTTCTTCTGAACACATATTAATAACCCCTAGTCATTTGTTGCCGCGCTTTACCGAATAAATAACATGACTGTTTATTTGTATTATGTATATATAGTATAAGCGTTTTCATTCTTAGCGACTACGGCCTACTTTCGGGGCAATCTTCTTTGTAAGTGCTATCGATACGTCGTGGGAGTCGATGTGTGTGATGTGTACTTTGTTAGCTCGCTCAAATTGGCGCTAAATCGCTTTTGCGTTTTTAGAGCCTTCGTGGATACGGCTCAAGTTCCTTCGCCTATCATCACCTTTTCATTGTCGCTTTATTGACCTCAACACTTTCCACAAGTGCCCTCATAAGGCGTCCTAGTCGATTGATCCTCTAAATCGAGAAGACAACATTTGTAGCATGCCTTTGCAAGTAGTGGAATCAGGTGAAAGAACTGTGGCTTTGAAGGTTATTGGGCTTGCTGCAACGCAATAGCGACGACCTTCAGATCTCTCGTTTGGGAAAGGCCGCTTCAAGTCAAGGTGAAAACAAGATCTGACGATACGTGAGCCCTGTATGTAAAGTTCGTTGCAAAAAATTAGCAACTCACGTTTTTTAGTGATAATTTCGGCTTGATTTATTTGAATGGCTTGATTTTAAGGGCATTATGTACATGACGAATCACGAGTATAATGTTAAATTTGTTGCAATCTCACAATCGGTTCATACAAAAAATAAAAAAGTGTGAAAAACAGCGTTAAATTTATTTAGCAATAATAACATGCTAACAACACAGCCCTTGTTCGTAAAGGATAGTCGATACTACAGCTGATATACGATCCAGGGGATCAAATGTCAGGAATATTGTCTTTTTTTTCTTTTTTTATACTGGAGGGGGAAATGCTTTTAGGCACGCTGTGCAGGACTACACGCCGGCTGGTAGCTCGATGACTACCAAAGCCTTTGCATTACCTGCTAAAACCCTCATACCTCCGGTCATCCCCCGTAACCGGGTCCTATAGGTGAAACTAATATTGCTCACAGTTAAGGGGGAGGACTCTCTAATACTATCACAACCTATCGTGTAACTATCCGCACCGGCTCTTGTTTAAAAGTCTGTAAATGAATTTTTCTTGCAAATCAGGCCCTCACAAAGCTCATATCTGGGCGCCATCCGTTAAATCGACCGTTACCGAGATCACATCCACCATCACGCCAATAACTTCGCCAACCGCGTCGCGGGTGGGTCGTCGTACAGTCTCCTCCTTGGCCATCATGATCTCTGTTATTGCACGTGCAAGTCTGTCCCACTGTTCTCGAGACACCAACATACGTCAAACAACATCCTTTAGATCAAAAGTATCTCCGAGCAGCCCGCCTCTTGGTACTCTCCATGCCGGGCAGTGGAACACTGTATGTTCCCGTGTGGATCGGGCTATCATGTTGCAGAAAGTGCGGATGTCCAAATTCGTCTTTCCAATCTTCTTTAAATACGCCTGGAACTCTCCATGACCTGTGTGATGTGGTAGGTCAGTTCTCCACCGGGTCTATCCATCCAAGACCTAATGTCGGGGATAAGCGTCTTAACAGGAAACCTAGGTTCGTCTTCTTGAATGGCGTCCCTATCACGTTGCCACTCCCCCATCATCTGCAAATGGGCGTCGTTATGATCAAACAGGGGATCCGATCACACAGCTGCTCGTTTGTCAACCTTGAGATCCCATGGTATGGTTCCTGCTAGAACTAGGTCTGCGAGTGTGCTGACGGTCCTATTACCGCTAGTGATTCCCGGCGCAGACCCTCTCTGTGTCCGTTGTAGATCTCTGTTGCGTTGGGTTGCGGTCGCGTGCTGCATCCACACGGGTGAACCGAACAGCGCCATTGATTCTCCTACCTTCATGAGCAATCGTCTCTTTTCCGAGGCCCGTGGGTGTTGGGAAGGAGCCGTGCAATCTCATTAATCACTTTAAATGCGCGGTCCGTGGCGATCTTGATATGAGTGATTTCTCGTAGACTGCGATCGAGATGGACACCGAGATACCGAACCGTGTTCGAGATTTTTATTTCCTCCCCTGCCAACGTTAGCCTAATGTGTCGACAGTGTCTGCTGCCTATGAGCAGTATGGCCTCACTTTTTGAGAGAGCCATCTGCAGCCCGGCCTCGTCCATCCAGTCCTCGATCACTTTCAGCGCAGCGTTAGCTGGGTCCTCGAGGTGGTTCGCCATTCGCGCCTGTATTGTTAGTGCCAGGTCGTCTGCATAGGCTACAAGCTCTGATCCCTGGGGCATATGCGGACGGCGAAGGACGTCGGCGTAGGCCAGATTCACAGTAGAGGGCCGAAGATCGAACCCTGTGGCACTCCGGCCGTCATCGCAAATTATTTTCCATCACTCTGCACCGATCGAGCTTTCAGATAATCAGAAACCAGTCGGACGAGGTAAGGAGATACTTTCTTTCTTTGGAGTGTGTCGAGTATAACCCTCCAGGCCATACTGTTAAAAGCGCTTATAACATCGAGAAGGATTGCCATTTAGAGATTGCGGGTCATCATAGACGAACTATCCGAGATTTTTATTTCCTCCCCTGCCAATGTTAGCCTAATGTGTCGACAGTGTCTGCGGCCTATGAGCAGTATGGCCTCACTTTTTGAGGGGGCCATCTGCAGCCCGCCCTCGTCCATCCAGTCCTCAATCACTTTTAGCATAGCGTTAGCTGTCTCCTCGAGGTGATTCGCCATTCGCGCCTTCACCGTAAGTGCCAGGTCGTCTGCATAGGCTACAAGCTCTGATTCCTGGGGCATATCCGGAAGGCGGAGGACGTCGGCGTATGCCAGATTCTACAGTAGAGGGCCTAAAATCAAACCCTGTGGCACTCCGGCCGTCATCGCAAATTAGTTTCCATCACTCTGCACCGATCGAGCTTCCAGATAATCAGAGACCAGTCGGACGAGGTGAGGAGGTACTTTTTTTCATTTAAGTGTGTCGAGTATAACCGTCCAGGGCATACTGTTAAAAGCGTTTTTTACATAAAGAAGGATTGTCATGTAGAGGTCGCGAGTCATCATAGACAAACTATGGATTAATTCTGCTTTCGAAATCACTCTGTGCACAGCTGAAAGCACCGAGCGATTCTTTCGGAATCCATAGTGTGAATCAGGAATTAGCCCGTATCTTTCCGCAAACGTTCGCAGTCTTGCTTCCACAATTGCCTCGATGCCTTTGGCTAGCGTGTTTAGGAGACAGATCGGACGGTAAGAGCCATTTCTTTTCGGGATTAGCACTACGTCAGCCTTCTTCCAGGCTGGTGGTATCTTCCCCTCTTTTAGGATTTCCGTGGCCACTGTCGCAACTTTTGGGTAATTCTTAAACAGTAGACGAAGTGCAGCGGCCGGGATTCCGTCTGGACCAGGTGCTTTGCGATCAGGGAACGGATAACTCCCTCTCTCTCCCCGTCAGGTGTACTTTCCATCATCTTGCCTTTGAGCTTACCCCTGACCAGCTTATATGCGCGTCCCCACGGAAAGTAATCCACGCTCTCAGCGAGTTGCTTCCAGCAATCGCTCTTCGCAGAATAGCTCTCCTTCTTTTAAACTCCGTGAGTAGTCGCTGACTTTGTTCATCGTTGCCGCCCCGACGCCTCGAATGCTCGTAGTTGTGTCGTGCCCGCACTTCGTCCTCCGTAATCATCATTGCAAGGAGGAGTGTCATGTAACGAATCGCAATGATTGGCAATGCGTGTTGCTTCTGCAACATAGTGTTAAAGCCCGTACCCGGCGCAGAAGTTTAGGAGTATGGCTTCTTTTGTATGATCATCTGGAGGTCGTAACACACTGAGCGTATCTTAATTTATATCTCGCTGATGGAAGCCCCGGTTAGTAGAATTGCAGAGTCACATTCCATCAGTAATAATAGTTTAAGGATGTTGAAAAAATGTAGACAAAAAATAAGCTGTTATGACTGACTGTACGATTACTAAAATGGCGCCACACGCAGCAAGCTCGGAGTTACAACGCGGTACATCAGCCTTAGAGTATGCCATCCCATGATGAGGATTAGGACTCCACCGCCCCGTGAGCCACGATCTTCTCAAAAAACATGAAATAGCCCTCACATCTGAAATCCGCAAAACCGCTGATTCAATAAGCCATGTCTCAGTGATCATTGCTATACTCATACTTCTGATATACCTATTGTCAGATAATCTTTGAATAGTGCAAATATTATAAGCCTGTTCGACCTACACTGCGGTAGCGGTAGCTACAACTCGTACTCTCTCAGAAGCTTCTCTCATTGACGTCATGCTCTGTGAGGAGAGGGAGGCAGAGATTCAAAAATGCTGCTCCCGCTGCCGGCCGTCTGCTACGAATGTATGATATATCAAATAAACGGACTTACTAGTCGTTGTACTTAACCGCCAAAAACGGCTTGTTCACTCTCGTAAATAGCAAATAGAAATCCACTAATTCGCTTAAACAAGGGCTCCACCGAAACTCTACATTGGTGCCGTGATCAGGATTCGAGTCCTTTGTTTATCCTGTGTGGATATTGTTTGCTATTTTCACGATTTCTGGTGTTTTTCGTCGTTTTGAACTTTGAGTTCATCGACCAGGAGCAGGCCCGCTGCTCACGCGTTTCGAGTGTCGTGTGTCTCGTGAAATCTTGCTCACAACGACAAGTCGATCATGACTGATCGAGCACTCACCTGCCTACGGCGCTTCTGGACAATCGAGCGCAACCGTTTAAAACTGTACGCCGAACGGGCGCTACAAATAAGAGACATCGCGGCAGACCAGCGGGACAAGGCCGAGCTGGTCGAGCTGCAACGAAATGTCGAAAAACGGTATCAGGCGATGAGCGACTATGACGCTCAGATTGTTGCTCATAGTAGTTTGCCTGAAGAAGACCTCGATCGCGAATTTGAAGAAAGTGATCAGCTTTCAAATGCTGCGCTGGAATGTTCAACATTTCTTAAACGGTTGATTGACGAAGTAAATTCTGTAACCGCTCCACTGATACATAATAGGACAACGGACTCGCCCTCGACATCAACAGCAGCAGCAGCAATAACCACATTATCGTCGTCTTCGATACCAAGCCACTTCCTTATCAGGTCTGCCCCGCTCATTCTCGACACAACCCCTGAGATGTTTGATGGGATTATTTTGCGCTATCGTGCCTTCATTGCTCAATTTGATAACTGGGTATCTCGCAGCACAGCCGCCTCGGCCACCGATCGTCTTGTAGCTCTCCGAAAGCTACTCCATGGCCTTCCAAAGCAACTAGTTGACTCATTGCCGGTGAACGATGTCAGCTACAAGGTGGCTCTGAAGTTGCTGGAAGACAACTATGGAAGGCTGGACATCGTCAGGCAGCAATTGATTGCGTCGTTGCAAAAACTACCAAGAGTGAAATCGCAGTTTGATATTGCGGGTTTACGCGAGCTCCTCAACTTCGTGCAGTCCGCAGTGCAGTCGCTAGATGGACTCGAGCGTCCGTTACATACGTATTCCTTGTCGTTTAAAGCTACACTCCGGGCAGCTATCCCATGGAAGATTGTGTTTGACTTCACCGAGAATAGGCGACTGTCGTCTATCCATTCCGCGTCAGGCAGTTCTGCTGACAATGATTTAGTGACAGGCGGTGTCGATAAATTTGCCGCTGAGGTCGCTGACGAGATCCGTCAGTTGATTGATTATGTCACCCGGTATACGTCACTGCGCGAAGAGACAGCGATACTCGGTCAACTAACCGACGTCGACGAGAATCGAGAGAAACGGCAGCCCGAGGCATCGCAGAAGCAGAGGAAAACGGACTATCATGCTGGCAACCGTTTAAAGTCGACCGTGTCAGCAGTAGCAGTGCCACAGCCACGCAAGTTTGCACCGTGTCTCTTCTGCAATGATGCTAAGCATTCATCACGTTACGCTGTGCTGCCGACTTGACGATCGAACAACGGATGAAGATCCTTCTTGAACGAAACAGGTGTCATGTGTGTTTACGTCATCGCCACGTCAAGCTGCCACAGTGTGCGGGACCCAAAGTTGAGTGCCGAGTGTGTAACTCGAGAAACCATTATACCTCGATGCACAGCACAACTAGCAGCAGTAGCCATCCAGCCGCTGCTGCGAGTGATCTTTACAAGCGCGGCGCTAACGAACATTCTGTGATGTACATGGCAACTGCGTTCCTGAAGAATGCAGGAGGTTGCATTCCGGTGCGCGTCTTCATGGATCTGGGAAGTAGTTTGACTTTTGTCGCCCCAGAAGCGCTCAAACACTTACCAGACGCCCAGCCAGTTTATCATTCCAACCTCAACGTCCAAGAGTTTGCCAGTACTCACAAGATATCATCGGCTCGCTATAAACTCACGCTGCAGAACACGTAGGACGACACACGCGTCGACATGCTTGCGTACAAGCATGATTTTGCCGTAAACCCGACAAATGATTGCACTCCAGATGTACTCGAGGCGATCAAGAGATTCTCAGCAGATCATCCCCTTGCGGACCGATCGCTCCTTGGCGAGCAGCCGGCCTCACCCCCTGCCGTACTAGTTGGAATTCATCAGTTTTACAAACTGGCGTTCCACGGCCGCGACAAACGTGCCATTGATGGTCTTGTTGCGAAACAGACACGGTTGGGATGGATCATTGGTGGGCCAACAACGTCGCCAACATGAAAGCTGATGTAGCGAACGTCATCACTCACTGCTGCACGGCCGCGCTGTCGAAACCCGCGCGCGATATCGAGCGTCACCGGGACTCTCATCACGAGTCACCGGGCCTCTCATCTGACGACGACGCCGCCGCCATTCGCCAATTCGAAGAGAGTGTATCTTACGATGGCAAAGAGTACACTGTCTCGTTACCACGCAAAGACAGCATATCGCAACTATGGAGCGACAAAAGCACAGCTCTCGCCCGCCTGAAAGGTAAACTTCGATCATATCGCCGCAATCCTCAGACGTAAAAGCAATGTGACGATGAGGTGATGGCTTTTGTTCACGAGGGACATGCTGAGGAGTTGTTCGCCTCATCACCAGGTGATAACGATATCGGAGAATACGTCAAAATTCCGGATTGTCTTTGACCGCTCATCATCAGCGCCAGGGAAGACATTACTAAACCATTACCCCCTTGTCGGACCCAACCTTAATTCGGGCCTAGTCAAGCTCTTAATAAACTTGCGCTTTCATCGCGTCGCGATCTCTGCCAATATCACCAAGGCATACATGCGGATAAACCTTACTAACCACGATCGTCGTCTAGTCCGGATTCTTTGGCGAGGACCTCACGACGAGAAAGTCAGATGCTTCCAGATGAAACCTGTGACCTGGGGTGCCGCTCCAAGAGGTTTCATCCTTGCGACTACTATCCGGAGGCATTTGAAGCACGTAGATCCTGACTCAACGCTGTGTATACCTGAATCGCTGAATTACGATATACTGTGCAGCTCCGCAACAGATTCTGAAGCATGGGATCGGCCCGTGGACTTGGATATTGCGACTCAGTTCACGAAGTGGACGAACGAGATTGCTGCACTGCTGAAGTTGAAAATACCTCGCTGCCGTTCCACGACGGACACATGCGATGTACGCCGCAGTAGCGTATATGCAGATGTGCACGCCCGATGGCGCCGGTGAAGGCCATGTTATGGCGAAATCACGTCTTGCTCCACGCAGTCTGGACCGACCCACTCTCGCTAGACTCTTCTCCATCAGGAAGTTTCCGAGTCAGTACCCAGGGCGTCGCCACTTGGTCACTGACAACGGACGATCGTTCATTAAAGCATCGACGGATATAAAGAAATTATATACGTCAATCAAGGATCTCGCCGTGCAGGACATTCTCCGCGATCGACATATCGAAAGGGAGTTCATATGTTCGAGAGCCCCATGGCATGATGGCCTCTACGAACGTTTAGTTGGGCCCGTCAAGTCGACCCTTGCGAAAAAACTCTCGGCCAAAGCTTGATCACGTTCGAGGAGCTTCGAACGATTATACCCACACTGACTACAGTAATATTTTAATACAGTCACCAGAAATCCAGTTACCATGGAAACAGGCTTGTCAACCTGTTTGAGGTGGACTGTCAGATAATGTTTGAATAGTGCAAATATTATAAGCCTGTTCGACCTACACTGCGGTAGCGGTAGCTACAACTCGTACTCTCTCAGAAGCTTCTCTCATTGACGTCATGCTCTGTGAGGAGAGGGAGGCAGAGATTCAAACATGCCGCTCCCGCTGCCGACCGACTGCTACGAATGTATGATATATCAAATAAACGGACTTACTAGTCGTTGTACTTAACCGCCAAGACGGGCTTGTCCACTCCCGTAAATAGCAAATAGAAATCCACTAATTCGCTTAAACAAAGGCCGAAACTCTACACCTATATAGAGGACCGAAGTTTACAATGGATCGAGCATTGAGGTAAATACATCTCAACTTGTTCTGTAATGTATATTCAGCGCAACGCCTGGGTGAGAATCTCTGTACAGAGTATCAAGTTGAGTCGTAGGCCAGTCATGCTTTCGGATAACTTGCGAATACCATATCAGATTGCAGTTGACGACAGAAGACAGAAAGCCGGATTTCGTTCTCCTGGGATTCACCTTAAATGAGATTGTAATATTCAATGTCTACAATTTTGACGTAGAACTTGTAGATGTTATTCACTTTGGGTAGACACGTGATTGCCTATATTTATTTCCATCAAGCCCGTGCTGTATATCTGTTCTAATCCGAACCCGAGGAATGGACCTATAATCAAGCACGAGATTCCCGTGCTTGCTGAGCCTCAAACTGTCTTAAGCGGGGATACAGCTTTGCGTTAGTTACAGATAGCGTATCGACCATTTTTTTTCGTTTTTATTTTCCGAAGATTTCTCGCACACGCTCCGGCATCAGCTGATACATCACCGCTTTCCAAGTTTGTCTATGAGTTAGACACTGGCGGCACACATTTCTCACATTTTATCGTGTCTAGTTTACTAAGAGTTATCTGCAGAAAATATGAAACCACCCAGGCGACTGGACATACTTGACGCTCGTGTGTCGTGAGCCTACCATTCTTGTATCACAGTTTTGACAAATAGTGCACTATTTTTCCTTGTATGGATCCGTCGGAATTCTTGCCTTTAGGCCGCATTTCCTGGCTTCACCATTCTTAATATATCATACAAATTGAAAATTTATTACGGAGCTTTAGCAGACAATATATATACATATGCATATATATATATATATATATATATATATATATGCAGTTGCGGTAGCGCTGGCCGACACACTTTCACTCGTACATTAAAACAATGACGCGCATAGCTGGGCCAACCTACTGGTTTTCGCGCATACAGTTCTCAGAGCTCCCGATCACGAAAACAGAACAATCTTAGTTGGACCACATACCTCAGAGACAGAATCGAGGAACATAGATTAGGTATTGGGCCTTCACCCGAATTGGTCCCAAGGAAGCACTGGAACAAGCGACCTAACGAGGACAAAGCCGCCGCTAGACGAGCAACCAGGCTACTAGGCGAAGGCGACATTGGAGGCTCTGCGAGAGCTCTGCTTTCTGTGGGAAGTCCTGTTTGCGCAGCCGAGGCGTTCGTGGAAATGACTTCCAAACTCCCTAGTGAACCGGCCGACCTTGACTTGCCACCAAGACTAACCCACGCCGAGCCGCTAGTCACCAATTCAGAAGAGATTCGCGAGACCGTACGAGCCTTTCCGGCAGGGTCTACCGCCGGTATGGACGGCCTGCGGCCGCGCCACTTCAGAGACCTCATTGCCACGACCAATACAAAGATCGCCAGTCGTCTACTGCGTGACTTAGCGAAAGTGATTGACATTATCAGAAGTGGCACAGTGCCTGAGGCCATCCGCCCTATTATTTTTGGTGGACGCCTCATCGCAATTAAAAAGCCGAGTGGGTCATTTCGTCCAATTGTCATTTTCTCAGTCTTTCGGAGGATTGCGGAAAAATCACTGTCAAGCTAGGAACAAATATCGTGTGCGAAAAGCTTGGGGCCCACCAGCTTGGCTTTAACACGCCTAATGACATCGAAGCAATGGTTCACACCACAAGAGCTTTTATGTCTAGCGCACCCAACAATTTCGTCGCCGCCAAACTCGATTTTAAGAATGCTTTTAACCAGGTCCGTCGCGACCACATACTGAAAACTGTACAAACGGATTGGCCAGAGGCAGCCCCCTTAGTTGACCAAACCTACAGGTCCAGTTCAGAGCTCTCATTCGGTGAAAGAACAATTTTCTCGTGCAGCGGCGTGCAGCAGGGCGACCCCCTTGGTCCGCCGCTATTCTGCCTAGCAATAAAAAAACTGGTCAATTCTATCCAGTCCCCTTTAAATCTGTGGTACCTAGACGATGGCACCATTGGGGGAGAAGCATATGTGGTACAGGCAGATATCAAGAGAGTTCTTGACTTCGGCCAGAAGAGTGGTCTTCAGCTCAACCCCTAGAAGTGCGAAATTATTTACAAAGGCCAGCCGAACATATTCGCCTTTGAGGCACTTCTTCCGGGGTGCAAACAAGTCGAGGCAGCAGATATGACGCTCTTAGGGTCCCCTGTGGGGTCGGCCGCCACTCGCCCAGAACTCGCAGGTAAGATAAAGAGCCTTTGCTCTCGCCTAAACCGGCTAAACCTGCGCAATCCCCTTAGCGCATATCACCTATTAAAATCACCTTTGGGCTCATCAAGAATTGTCCACTTCCTCCGCAGCACGGACGTGGGAGCAAACCAGAATCTGCTGTGGGACTTAGACAATAGCCTTAGGACCAGCCTTAGCGACCTCCTCAATCTAAACTTGGCCGACAACAACTGGGCTCAAGCCACCCTTCCTCTTAGACTCGGAGGTTTGGGAATCCGCTCTGCAGCAGACTTGGCAGCCAGCTGTCACGTTGCTTCATTACACGCCTCAGAAGCTACAGTCCAGCACATCACCCCGGCCATAGCCCTGCAGGCTTTCCAGGATGCCAAAAAAGCTGCTGATACAAGATTCGAGAACCTCGCAGGCCAACTCCCAGAGGCAAATAAACACCTGCAGAGGTCCTATGACGATCTCATAGTATCCAAGAAATATCAGCGTTTACTGTCCGATGCACTGTCCACGGCAGACAAAGCCCGACTACAGGCGGTTGTCCAAAAAGGGGCTAGCAAATGGCTTCAAGCCATCCCTTCCTCAAACCTTGGCACTTTACTTGATCACGAAAGTTTTCGTCTGTGCATCGGCTTGAGGTTGGGGACAAGACTAACGGAGAAACACCGGTGTCCGTGCGGAACACAAGTGGACATTTGGGGAACCCACGGGCTATCCTGCAACAGAAGCGAAGGACGTCAAAGCCGTCACAGCGAGATTAACGAGATTACCGCCCGGGCCTTAAGGTCAGCTCTACTACCATGCATTCGAGAGCCAACCGGCCTCCTGAGAAGCGACGGAAAGAGGCCTGACGGTCTCACCCTTATCCCTTTTAAAAGGGGAATGGCGCTTATTTGGGATGCTACAGTCACCGACACGCTCGCCCCCTCGAACATGGAGGCCAGCGCATCAGCCGCTGGCTCCGCAGCACGCAAGGCTGAACGTCTAAAGACCAACAAATACGCCCAGCTCACCGACGAGTTCATTTTTGTGCCACTAGTATTGGAGACACTAGGGGGACCTGGCCCTGAGGCATGGTCACTTTTACAGAAGATTGGCAAACGAATTGAACTCACGACGGGGGACAAAAGAGCTTTCGACTTTCTACTCCAGCGGCTATCTCTGGCGGTTCAGCGCGGCAATGCGGCAGCAATTATGGGACAATGAGGGGCTGCCTCGAAGATAAGCTCGATTGGAAGCACCCCTCACAAGCCCAAGGGTAGTTAGATATTCATATTCCACTGTAATTACAAAATGAAATAAAAACGTATATATTCAATTGGTTCGTTTTCACAGTATCAATGCTTGTCTGATTGAATACCAAAATGTAAGTTCATAACAAGAGAAAAGTAAACATTCCATTAAGTGGGCGTCTCCCTTGCTTGCTTCAACGTCATTCTGTGTACCGTGGGCATTTCACGAGAACGGACAAACATAACATAACGCCGCCTTTATTACATGAAGGATTAGGCTATATAGTAGTCAAATGGCTCAGCATTGTGAAAAATGCGCAGGATCATTCGTTGCATTTAGTTCACTTATACAAATCCAGTAATGTAGATTAATGCATTACAAATGAGTAAAAATTGAGAATCTTCACACGAACTACAAATCAGAAGATGAGGGCAGGCCTGGACGGCTCAGCCGATGCGGCACAAATAAACTAACGACATCAATCAATTGGCGTTACTAATTCCACATCCTTTTAAAGAGCGGAGCATGCTGTGACAGTGAATTCTAGGTGTGTAAGCTGACTCTGTGGAGCAATTACAAATACATATTGGTATGCCGATATATACGGCACCCTACACTAAATTACCGATCGGAACCTTCCACAGCTCGCTCTTGGCAGACACGGATTACTCGAATTCTTGTTCGCAGCGTTACTTACCGCACTTGCTTCGTGTATAGTGTATGAACATGAACTAAATGGATAGCCAGCACCGGAAAAGGAAAGGGGCTCTTAGACGGCGTCGCAGAAGGACGAAGCCGGTTCTCTAGTCAAAATGAGATCTACGATAAATGAAACTAAAAAGATTGCCGCCAGGAAACGCTTCCGGCTGCCACGGGTGCTGCCACTTATGAGAGGTAGAATGTATAACGAAAGCAAGAAAAGGAAAAGTATGAAGTTTGGAAGCTATCGCAAAAAGGATGGCCGGCGAAGTCGCATCCACGCTGACCTAACTGAGCTGCTAGCCAAGACGGCCCTAATACCAGTCAGCCCGATTTAGTAGCCGTTCTCGTAAAAAGAGCCACATACCCTTTGCGGCAAAGCAACACGCATTTGAGTCAGCAGAATGAGCGGTGCGCACCGCAACACAGACGATTCAATACTGTGTCGTTAATCAACGCTCGGAAAACCACCAATGATAACAACAACTCCAATAATAACAACAACAATAACGACAACAACATATTACTATTTAGTTGATTATAATGTGTGTCTATTGCTGGATAGAACAACGACAACAACAATAACAACAACGACAGCAACAACAAAAACAACAGCAACAACGACAACGAAGACAACAACAACAGCAACAGCAGCAACAACAACAGTCATGTTTATGTTAACTACCGCAATATAACGCTTGTCTATGTTAACTACCGCAATATAACGCTTGGCAATATCCTTAGAATTCGTCAACTCTTTCCGGTATCTGGGGCTTCGGCTTCATTATACTGGGACGACCTTCACTGCTCACATCGTCGAAACAGTGCGCACAGCTCTAATCTCTCTTTATGGAGAGGTAGGCGACGTCCGGCGACTGTCGGTCCCGACGGCAGTGGCACTTTTCTACCTCAAGATTGTTCCAACGCTGATGTATGGTCTTGACAGAATATGGGAACACCTCACCCGGGCAAACTTTGGTTTGCTTGAAAGGTGTTTCACAATGTACATGAAGCGGGTACTTTGCCTGTCAATGCGGGCAAGGAGCCGCTTTGTGTACCTTATGTCTGGCTGTGCACCGGTTGTTGGGATAATTCGATTGAGATTGAAGACGCCGCGTACAGTACCATTCGAGAGCTTTATCTCAGAATGGGAAAATAAAGTTGAACAAGCCCGACGAGAGGTTGGAGACCTGGATATTTTCAGTGCCTCTCACCTCTGGTCTGGTCTTGCATGTGACAATCGCCATGTCTATACCAGATATATAGTTCATGGCTATCATCACCTGGTCTGTTCGAATACGAGCTTCCACGAGGAGTACACGGAGTGCCTCTGTCGACTGTGCTCTCAGGCGTGTACGAAGTTTCATGCGTCTGCCTGCCTGGCCCTCGCGAAGAGATCGCTGCACTGCCTCTCTCGAATAACATGCCGCGAGCAGCTGACTATATAATTGTATAATCTATATAATTATCTATGTTATATGCATACTCAATATGAGTGAAATAAATAAGATGATGATGATATAACGCTTGGCAAGTTACCGATAGTCAAGTGCATTTTCTTAAGAATATTCTATGTTAGTAAATAGTTGCATGAAAATATATTACAAAATATATCTTACATTTCTACTTGGGAGACGTAAAGTCGTAGATATTAAAACAAATTATTGCATTATTCTGCAACTCCATAAGGAAATATTGAACAATAATTTCTCAGTGCCTTTTAACAAGCGTACCCGACACTATATCAAATGCCTTTTTATCTAACAAAGTGCTGCTAATGCTGCCGGTCTAATCGCTCTTGATATAAAATCATGGCAAGTGTATTCAGGTATACACCCCAACCTTCCTTCCCAATAAATCTATCCATAGTTTATTGGGAAGGAAGACAGAACACCAAACATCCTAGAGGAGGTTATGGAAAAAAACACTCTAAGATTGCGTTCGATGGTTAAAGCAATAAATAAATACCTTAGTGAAACTGTACGAAGTACACGCACTCGCGAAGAAAGGTATTAAAGAAAATATTATAGAGCTCTATAAGCTACCGAATATCGATAAAGTATAGAGGAAGAGCCACGCGGAACGCACAGCTAGGAGGACGATTGCACCATCGAAAACCTCGAAGAAGATATCGGGCGCCTGGTCACAAAGATGACAGAACTACAAAAGTAGAGAAACAAGCTCAAATAAAAATGAGCAGCCTAGGAATAAAGATGTTAATGGGACATGAAAATCGAGGATTGAAAGAGAGTCCTGTGTTTGCGATGTCAACCACGAAAGAACAGAGAGTGGTAGGGCAAATCAAACAGAAACTCGTGGAAGCAGTGGCACTTAAGCGACAGGGAGAGGTATTAAAACTGGCGCAACATCACACTACACGCCACGTCGTCTTGGCTTCAACGGCGATCCACGCAAGAATGTGAACACACCAAAGAACGGACAAGCGAGACACGACAACATGTGGAACATTGTAGGAAAGCGCGGACGGGTTGTGCACGTAACGACGGGCACCAACAAGATGACGGACTTGCAAGTCGTAAACGATCGTGACGTGCCCGAACGGCCAAGGTTAAAAGCATTATTCCTAACACGCATCGCACTCTCACACTCGAGCGAAGAACTACAGCAATATGTCACTCGTATCGTAGGCCCCGACGGTGAAGTAAAAGTAACAAAACTGACTGGGTTGAACCAGGCATATTACAACAGTTTTCATGTTCAGGTCAGAGAGGAGAAATTCCAGGAGATACTTGATCCCGCGGTTTGGCCAGAAGGCAGCCGCTTCCGCCCCTATCGTGGCCAACTAAAACCATATAGAATATACAACGTAAGAGAAGGGGGGTCGGGCATAGGAGAAAAACGGAGCAGGCTAGACGAGTCCTTGCAGCACACTCCGATGTGACTGGACTCCCAATTAAATAACTCGCCAAGACAAAGAGGTAGGTCGAGGTGCCTCTTATGAAACGTAGAGTCGTTGGCATCACTGTACGAGACGTCAGGTGAAAACGAATTTAGTGAGCCAGATATTATGTTTGCAACAGAGACTTTTTTAACCGACATGACACGCATTACATTTCCCAATCATAAGGCGTTCCACGGGCTAGCGCTGAAATCACAAGGATATGGACGACTAAAATGGGGTGTGACAATAGCAGTTCGGACATCAGAGTGGGCTCGCCAAGTTAAAACTGACGCTAGTCTATACAAGTAAACACAAAGACGCAGGCCGACCTGTGGGATCCGATGGCGACTCACACGGTCACACTTTAGGGTATCGACCATTCCTTGGATAAGAAGTGAAGAGGCTTTTAGAGATGGCTTCCACTTAGCGGCAGAGATTACTATTACGGCAAGTGAACCAAGGCTTTGTAGAGCGGGTTAATAGTACTCCCTGGGGATAGAACCACTGATGTTAACCAAGAACCTTCTATCCCATGAAACCCTCAAACTAAGGTCAAGACTGCATTAAATGTAACAGCCCAGACCACTTGAGATTGCAAAGCGGAGATACCAAGATGCCACGCTTGCGGGTGGCTGGGCATTCCGCAAACAGCAGTGCCTGCCCCTCCTAAAGGGGAAAAATGCATAAACGCATGGAGTCTCGTAGGAAGGATCTTGAGGAAATCAGGGACCTCAAAATGGGGTCGGAAACAGCACCAGAGGGAGACAGCAAAAAGCAGAAAAAAGGAGGGAGGCCGAAAAATGGCCCCGAAGGCGACTGGAAAGTCATAGGGGAGGGCCCTAAATCTGCCTAATTAAGATCATCCAAAAAGGCCTTAATCACTAGAAGCGCCGGAGACCACGACGAAAGCGTGGAAAAAGGAGACAAGCCGGTTTGATGCTATTTTGACGCTCAAGACAGCCAAGGAGGCCGCTAGAAGAGGAAGGTTGACGTGGCAGCCTCGGTGAGGGGAAGTGCAACCAGGCCCTCTAGATCTTAACGCACCCCTTCAAGGCGGTATATACCTTTACATAAGCCTCCTATCAGAAGGCATGCGAATGGGCAAAGACATAGCTAAATCAAGGAGCCTCGCCCACGGCTTCGAAGATGCGCCAAGGGTTAACGAGCCTAAGAGGGTGGACAGAGATCCGGGTTTAGTGGGTTTGTGAGTCTCACACTAGTCACGCAGTCTAGTGGTGACGCATGTGCATCACGCATTCTCGAAATATTTTAGAAAAAAAGTTGCCTTTCCAACGACATGTTATGCACACATTGCGCTGCTTTGTGAATGCATAGATTCCTGGTAAGAGAAGTTCTTTTTCATTCTCGAACAAAAAGGGAACGGTCCGACCATTGTTGGGTGCATGAGACGGGCAGTCACCATGCAATAACAACTAGGTTCGGTCTCATCAAACAGGTTACGGATATTTTTGTCTTAGCGTGTGTAAAGTTTATTGTGTTGGCCATTTCCTGGACCACATGGATAAGTTCTGTGAAATATCTATAAACTACAAAACCAATTGTGGCACTTTGGCAATTTTTATAACACTTTTGAGATTATATTTATATATATATATATATATATATATATATAGAAAGAGAGAGAGAGAGAGCGAGGATGAGAGAAGAGAAAGATAAGAGAGAGAGAAAGAAAGGGAGAGAGCGAGATATCAAGTACAATCACCTATTATTAAAACTGGTACAATATATATACCTCCAAAGTACTAACATAAGAAGTCATTAAAAAAAAACAGAGTTTCTTAAAAATATATATATATATACTCACAACAACAAAATACTCATAGAACACAAATACAAAGTTTTTGGTTCTTTCACATTCAGTATACATTCATCTTAAAATTACGCTTACAGCATCAGTGTAATTTGAAGGAAATCGCGTTTTAAAATATTTTTTAATAACGCAGAGTGTTGCAAATAATCTTCCAATTTAGATTCCAATTTTAAAAACAGAAGCTTATTTACAAATGCGCAGCAAAGAGAGCTGTTAACAACAGTTATATTTTTGTGCCAAAACTGCTAAATTTATGTCCGTTGCTCCTTATTGAATCTATGACATGGACATGACAAGCACACGGCATAAAGGACTACTAAACTCTCAATCAAAGTACGGCTTGTAGTAGACGCACAATGTATATCTATGTATATGTATATGTGTATATATATATATATATACAGGGTGTTGCAGGAATATTTGAAGAGCGATATACAGAATTGTAGAGCTCGTTAAAGCAAATGTTTTTTTCCAATGGAACATGGTCTCTGAGAAGTCTTGTTTCGGAGTGAGAGTGAAATTACTACATTTTGTGACACTGGTGTTTTTACCCGACATAGGAGCACAAAATGTGCTGTTGCAAAACAACCAGTCTTCCTATACAGAAACTAAGCACACATTCGTATTCGTGATAAAATTCTGCTTCATCTGAAGGTCAGAAGGACGCGACATGGTCGCTTAGAAGAGAATTTGCCAAAACTGAAGTTTTTTATTAGCGTTCACGCTAAATACTTCATGGCCATTATTTTGGTACCAAACATATGTCAAGGCGAGCTGTGGTTGCGGAGTAATTACGATTTTTCGGAGGGCATGTCCAGGTTAAATGCATGAAAAATGACGCGCTGTGGCTGTCGCGCGACACGTCGGCGGTAGTGAACGTCGCCACACAGTCATTTACATGCACTTAATCTGGACATGCCCTCCGAAAAATCGTAATTACTCCGCAACCACAGCTCGCCTTGACATATGTTTGGTACCAAAATGATCGCCATGACTTGCGCATTGGCTGAATATGTCCGTTTTTGAGCGCTGTGAGTGGTTGTAGGGTTATGATTCTGAAGTATTTGGCGTGAACGCTAATAAACAACTCATTTTTGGAGAATTCTATTCTAAGCGACGATGTCGCGTCGTCTGACCGGCCTTGCATATCCTTCAGATGGAGCAGAATTTTATACGAACACGAAGGTGTGCGTAATTTCTGTATAAGAAGACTGGTTTGTCTCGCAACAGCACATTTTGTGCTCCTTTGTCGGACAAACAAAAACACCAGTGTCACAAATTGTAGTTGTGTAATTTCACTCTCACTCCGAATACAAGACTTCTCAGAGACCATGTTCCATTGGAAAAAACATTTGCTTTAACGAGCTCTACAATTCTGTATATCGCTCTTCAAATATTCCTGCAACACCCTATATATATATATATATATATATATATATATATAATATATAGAGAGAGAGATTTATTACATCTCGATAGGGTGTTTATAATAGTTTTCTCCTTAAGGAATCTTTCAACTTGGTTAAGTAAGTATTTCTCTACAGAAAATGGGAGGAACAGTAATATCTTTCTGACAAGGTGGCAGTGAAATTACGAACATATGTTAAACCGATGGGACTGGACGTTCATTACTTTTAATATTTGCTATTGAAAGATACTTCTATAAAAACGTTGGCTGGTGAAAGGAAAATAGTCATATTGAGGAGGACTTACAAACACCGAAATCATGCATGTCCCATTTGATGAGGCCTTTGCATTAGTAACTTGAAACGTTGCTATTACAGTGAACGAATTTACTTCTGGAAAAGTGCATTTTAGAGGGGGGTTAGTTTGTGTCAAACGAATGACGGTTCGATCCAATGCTGCCAAATAATTAAGATCTATCGGTGGAAATGTTAGTACATATATTAACTAAGGTTTAATCTTGAATTATCAAAAATGTATTGCATGCACTTAAAAATACCAGACCAGCTTCCGAACGATTTTAGTGGCGGCCGATACTTAGCTACCCGGGGGTTCAAGAAGGCACTCTTCAGATGTCCTCAAAGAAAGAAGCGAGGCTTAGTCGGACCGCGGCGTCCAAGAAATGGGTCCGCCTCGGCTGTCTTATAAAGCAAGTAGTTCATTGTGCTAGCCCAGTAATAACTGCTTCAGCAGCGCTTCGTTTGAATTTTCCGCGCGCGCGTCGGCATCAGCTGATGCATACATCTGTTTCCATATCCGACTCCGGGACCGGACATTCCGGGGGCGCACATTTCTCAACATTTTACTGTGTCTAGTTAGCACAATCGTTAACCGAGAGTTTCGTGCAGGAAAATGAATCCACTCAAGGCCACTAAACACACTTGACGTTTGTGTGTCGTGAGCGTATAATTCTCGTATCACAGTTTTGACAAACAGTGCACTGTTTTTTCCTCGTGTGGATCCATCGAAATCTTAGCCTTTGCACTTTTTCTCCTGGATTCTCTATACTTGGTATGTAGGAGATTATATTATGCAATTGTACGTTTTGTACGGAGCTTGCTCAGTTACGTGACACTTCGAACGCTGTACCAGGTATATATATATATATATATACACGCATGCATTATAGGGAGTCAGTTAGACACCAATAGAGGGAAGCAGGATATGGGTGGGAATTAAGTATTTGCCCAAGATGAGAAGTACAGGTGTTTCTAATATAGCAGTGCTGCGAGTGGACATCTCCGGCATAAAAGGTATCCTTGATGACCGCAACTTGGCCAGCCGTAAGATTATCTATACATGTGTGTAGGCACGTGAGCCCGGACTGCCACGGGCGGTATAACGACACAGCCAGGATCCCACTGACTAAACAAGCAGGATCATCTAATCCCAGGGAACGACGTTCGAATCGTTCCGAACGGCCGTTGGATAGACCACAAAAGCCCCTAGACACCACTGATTCATCAACATAGAGTTGTAATCAGGCCCGCTTCTCCGATCTTAGGTTGTCTTAGCCCATTGGTCAGCAGAGATAATCAACACAAGCTACCGTAAGGTATATTATTGGTGCATCCATGTGTTTGTTCAAATACGGCCGCCAAACTTCACAACTACGTGCGTTTAGAAACAACACGTCTGGAACATCAAGTTTACAATCATCTGCGTCAGTGTTTGCGCTTAATGGTTGCGAGTTATAACGTTTTTTAGGTCTAAGATGAATATACGAAGTAATAATGGAATCTTGCTTGATCCTTGAGGTACGCCCGAGGAACACACCGCATACCAACTAAAACCGGTTATTGAACTGGAGCACAGAACGCATTTAAATCAATTAATATTCAAAAGCAAATACATTTTATAACGTTTAACATGCTTTACTTTGTCCAAAATTCTAGAAAAATAAAAGCAAATGCAATCAAATAT
>QVRM01000207.1:0-44995 GCA_003439945.1 Dermanyssus gallinae | reverse complement strand
GATATACAGAATTGTAGAGCTCGTTAAGCAAATTTTTTCCAATGGAACATGGTCTCTGAGAAGTCTTGTTTCGGAGTGAGAGTGAAATTAGTACAATTTGTGACACTGGTGTTTTTGCCCGACATACTCGTAGGAGCACAAAATGTGCTGTTGCGAGACAACCAGTCTCCTAGACAGAAACTAAGCACACCATCGTGTTCGTGATAAAATTCGTTATGTATATCTTCAGATGAGCAGAATCTTAAGTGAATTAACATTCTGCTCCATCTGACGAATATGCAAGGCCGGTCAGAAGACGCGACATGGTCGCTTAGAAAAGAATTCGCCAAAAATAAAGTTCTTTATTAGCGTTCACGCTAATACTTTAGAATCATAACCCTATAACCATTCACAGCGCTCAAAACGGACACATTCAGTTAATGCGCAATTCATGGCGATCATTTTGATACTGGACATATGTCCATGCGAGCTGCGGTTGCGGAGTAATTACGATTTTTCGGAGGGCATGTCCAGATTAAGTGCATGTAAAATGACTGTGTGGCGACGTTCACTACCGCCGATGTGTCGCGCGACAGCCGCAGCGCGTCATTTTTCATGCACTTAATCTGGACATGCCCTCCGAAAAATCGTAATAACTCCGCAACCACAGCTCGCATTGCCATAAGTTTGGTACCAAAATGATCGCCATGAATTGCGCATTGGCTGAATATGTCCGTTTTGAGCGCTGTGAGTGGTTGAAGGGTTATGATTCTAAAGTATTTGGCGTGAACGCTAATAAAGAACTTTATTTTTGGCGAATTCACTTTTAAGCGACCATGTCGCGTTTTCTGACCGGCCTTGCGTATATCTTCAGATGGAGCAGAATTTTATCACGAACACGATGGTGTGCTTAGTTTCTGTCTAGGTGACTGGTTGGCTCGCAACAACACATTTTGTGCTCCTATGTCGGGCAAAAACACTAGTGTCACAAATTGTAGTAATTTCGCTCTCACTCCGAAACAAGACTTCCCAGAGACCATGTTCCATTGGAAAAAATATTTGCTTTAACGAGCTCTACAATTCTGTATATCGCGCTTCAAATATTCCTGCAACCCTGTACACATTCAGTTAAGTGTTGTTAAAGCAAGACAAGTTAGACGTAGGCGGGTGCATAGTTGTCAAACATGATCATCGTTTTGTACGAAGAGCCCATTAAGTTTCTTCACATATGACAAGAGCGTCTAGAACATTTAGGTAATCCTGCATTGTTTGCATTGTTCCAGGAAGCAGGCTTGCATACGCGTTTGAGTGTCTTTTCTTTGCATGGCTAAGAATTCGAAGCGTTGAATCGTTTTGGATTTTGGCTACACCATGCGAACCTTATTGCAGTTGGAATTGTTTAACTTTGCGTATGTCAAACTCCATTACAGCGGCAAGAGTCCATTAGTTTTCCATTCTTATTCAACGGTAATCTTTGTCCCTAGTCGCTTTTGTGTCAGCCTGC
Organism: Dermanyssus gallinae; assembly: GCA_003439945.1. NCBI lineage: Eukaryota > Metazoa > Arthropoda > Arachnida > Mesostigmata > Dermanyssidae > Dermanyssus > Dermanyssus gallinae. The sequence goes on along the minus strand of QVRM01000207.1, from coordinate 43,512 downwards.
AGGCTGCAGGTCGTCCGGAACCACTTTCCTTTCGGAGGAGAGAGGACTAGCCAAGTTTTTCCCACTTAACTTGCCGAAGATGAGAGTGTTGAGTCCAGCAAATGTTTCAGCTGTTGTAGGCATATGCCATCTATTCCAGGTTCTAAAGCTAGGGTGAATGATCTTCTACGATTCGTATTAGATTGCAACAATTATTTTAAATCGTGTTTGTAAATTCAATTTTAATAGTTGTTGTATTGATCAAGCTCACTCATATATATTTAGTTCTATGACGGAGGAGAAACAGTTGATGTCTTTGAACGTGTATGTCTACCGGTCCTTCCTTCGTCCTGACAACCCTAAAAAAAGCTAAAAAAAAGCGGGCCCATCTAATTCGGTCATCCTACCGAGCACTGCTGCCCCGCATGTCTGCGCTGTATGCCGTCCTGCCCGCTAAAAACACCTCGCGGTTGGGCCATTTGTAGCTTTTATCAGTAGGTCTGACATCTTCTGTAGTAACTACTTAATTAGGGGACCTGGCTTCTCAGAGTCTAGAACGCCAACGGCGAGAACACATATCTAGCGCTAAATCTCGGGGTATTTTACATATATACATACATATTTATTTAGCGTAATATTGATATTCAATTCAGCATTTATTTCACCATGAAATTGGTAGACAGTTGACTTAGTTTCACAAGGTGTCACAATGTGACTTTTTGGTCTCACAATATGTATTTAACTTTGGATGACAAGGACGTTCCGCAAAAGCTACAACACATTCTTCGATAATAAACAGCTTGGCTTCATAATCTTAATATTGATATCAGTATACGTCAGATGTTATGCGAACTCTAAACTAAAAAAAACGTCTCTTATCTAGTGTGTACGGGATTGTAGCGACGCTGTGTTTATTGCAGTGCATACAAGTATATGGTATCTATCAATATCACATACTTCACAACAACTACACACACAATCATAGACCTCAAAATACTGTCTACTCAAACACATGTAGCCGTGCCATGTCACTCGACAAACTCGTGCTCGGTTCTTCGGGCTCCACTCTTCCATCTGTCCGCGCAAAATACTGGCCCGTCCGTATATTATTTCCGTATATTATTACCAGCCATTGGACGCAAACTTTATGTTGCGCATCTCCAGAAGCTTTGCATACACGGACAACCTATTAAAGGGTAGGTAATTCGTCTAGTACGAAATCCTCTATAAGGGCTCGTCCGCGGCATAGTTCAAGCGCAAAGTTAGCCGATCGCACATTGTGAGAAAAGGTGCTATTGCAGGCCGTTGTGGCCTTATGTGGACGTTGTACCCTTGACGGGACTTTTATGCGGGAGGAACAGCATTTCAATGAGATGCAAGGCTTTCATCTGCCAGCGAATTTTCTAGACGGAGGGCGGGGAAGACCAGTAGGTGGACTTTCAATCTATTTACGAACAGGGTCACCGCGACTGCAATGTGTGTGTCGAGGTGAGTGTCGCGTGACACTCACCTTAGATAGTTTGAAGCTCGCATTGTTCTACCTGCCGCCTCGTTACGATAATGTTGAGATTGCCGATGCGATCAGTGCTGGTCTAGCGAGGCTAAACCTCCAGCTACCCACTCTGGTCGACGGCGACTTCAACTGTCGTATTGATAGTGGCGCCACCGACAGGAAGAGAACTGGGCTTCTTAGCTTCTAGAAAACAGAAACATCTGCATTGCGCAAGTGAGCGTGGTAAATTCACGTACGTTTGCCAAAGTGGAAGAAGCACTATCGACTTCTTGTTGACAATCTTCAACATCGGACGGAATGTCAAGAATGCGAGGTACTTAATATTCCAGCCCGGAAGCACCTGATGATGCTGGTGTCGCTGTGTGTGCCTGGCCAGGGACGCGCCCCACGTCGGCAGCCGAAAACGCACTGGTTTAGGCAGCTAGATTTGCGTGTAACATTAAACAAAGCAACCACGCTTTGGACGCCACTGTTAACGCATCTGTAGTCAAAAAGAAGTACAGACAAAGACGGGCGCGGCCCTTACACAGGCCTGCTACTTAAAATGTCGAAAAGTCTTGGAGCTCCTGCGCACGGGTTCTACACCCTGATCCCCAAATAGTTGGTGATCGTACAACACTCTATAGCCGACATAGAGCAACCTACAAGAAACTGGTTGTGGAGAATACGCGCCGGTATGATGAGGAGGAAAAGTTTCGTTTGCTTGAGAGAGCAGAGCCCAAACCCCATGTCTACATTGTTCGCTGGCTGAACAAAACCATGCACAGCATGACAAAGAAGCAGTTGCGGCAGCACTTTACTGCCCGTCTGCTCAATGCAAACGCTCTCGCGCCTAACCCAGATATTGAGCAATCGATCACTCTGGAGCAGCACCACATGAATTCGCCGTTTACGGTGGAAGAAGTTGTGCAGATCCTGCGCGGTTACCCAAGAAAAAGAGTAATGGTCTGGTGATATATATTACGAACATTAGGCTGAGTCGTCCGATGCTATAGCAGATGAGCTGTGTAAGCTGTTTAATCAGATACTCAGCGGGGGACACATACACCAGGTTTGGCATGAGGTCAGGCTTACTCTGTTATTCAAGGGCAAAAACGGTAACAACGTGGACGATCCAAATCTCTATTGGGTTATCGCGTCGGAACGCACTCTCAAGAAAATATTCGCCAAGTTGATTATCTCGAAGGCGCTTCCAATTATGGAGGAGGCCCTACCCCCGGAGCAATTCGCATTCAGGAAGGGTCGAGGTACACAGGACGCGATCCACGTACTCCAGTCGGAAGTTGAACGGGTGTTGGCCGTGCTCGGGGTTCACTTGTATGCCGTCTTTATCGATAGTGTCAAGGCCTTCGACAAAGCTCCCCGCCACTTACTAGTCGATTCATTTCGACATGCTGAGGTGAATGGTTCTTTTCTACAAGTGCTCTGCAGTTTCTCTATTGAAGACCGCCTTGAAGTAAACGTTAGGGGCGAGGGCAACTTGCAGCTGAGCCAAAACGTAGGGATTCCTCAAGGGGACCCTCTCAGTTGCCTGCCATTCTCGTTGCTCATCGCAGACCTAGCCCGCCATGTGCGGGAGGAGTTTAGAAACGCCGTCGTCATATATGCGGATGACATAGTAGTGGCCCACCGTGACCGCGGTGCCATTCGTCGAATTGTCGACAACGTAAAAAGTTTGCTTCATTGTAAGGGCCTGCAAATAAATTCACCATACAGTTTTGCTGTGGGGGTCAATTGCTATAGCGGACTAATACGCTGTTATGGCCAACCGCTGGAGTTTGTCAACTCTTTCTCGTATTTGGGTCTGAGACTGCACTATACGGAAACGACCTTCACCCAGCACATCGACGACAGGTGTCGGGCGGCTATTGCTTCTATTCACACAGAAATGAGAGACCCTCGACGACCGTCTTTGGGTGCGGCCGTGCAAGTTTTTGAGCTTAAGATAATGCCAATGTTGAGCTACAGCCTTGGCAGGGTGTGGGGCCATCTTTCAGCGGCATATTTTGTGCAGCTAGAAAGATGTTTTACAAAATATATGAAACGGGTCCTTTGCTTACCAGGAACGGTAAGAAGCTGCTTCGTATATCTGCTAGCGGGTTGCGGGCCGGCAGTGAAAACAATCAAAGTCAGGCTTAGGTCACTTATTGCAGGACCACTTTAGCAATTTTTGTTGCAGTGCCAGGGCAAAGTGGCCGAGGCCTTGGTAGAGGTAGCGCAGTTGGATGTGTACCTCGCCAGGGAGCTTTGGGATAGAATGGCATGCACTAGCCGGCACGTGTACATAAGGTACATTGAGCATGGCTATCATCACTTGCTATGTTCGACCCAAGAACTTCACTAAGTTAGCGATCAATGTCGTGGCCGGTTCTGCTCGCAAATATGCGCTAAATACGACAGAGCGAGCTGCCAGACGCATCGGCAGTCTTTGCACTTTTTCGCCCGGTGGGATGGTCGCTGAAGTGTTTAGATTGTATGTAATGAATTAATTGTATTGCAATTATGTACTATCTTGAAATGCAATGTTATTGCGAAATAAACTATATGTAATAAACAGTAAGGAAAGTGGCTGATGATTTCCGATGCAGTGCCATTTATTTTGATACGGCAGTCGGCTGTGGCGTATGTCTTCCTCGGCAAACGAAGTATTTGTTTTAGCTATGTTGATTTTCAGTCTGTTCACTGCGCACCTAGACTAGGTCATCAGCGTGTGCTACTTATCTGCGTGTGCATGCACTATTTATTCAAGTGTGAGCCCGCGTAAAAGATATGTATGCCGTACATCGAGCAAAATTTAAAAATATACATAATATACTGAATTGTTTGTTAACCCTCCAAATGTGCATAACATATCTATGTACGAAACCAAAATGTGAGTGATATTGTGGATATAGATTAATCTAGTCAGCACCTATTTATGTTGCGGAACCTCATTGTACTAACAAGAGTTTACGTATGGCCTATGCTAAAAAAAAAAGGTAATATGCCCCCGTCGACGACCAAGAAGCCATCGCTCGTGGATCCGGCGAAATACTCCGCTTGGCTGGCGGTGCAGTCGATGATGTTTCTCCTCATTTTTGGCGGCTCGGCCATTATGATCGTCATCGTGTTCCTGCTTAAATGGTCCGAAAAGTGAGGTATGCTCGCCAGCTTTCGGTTTCTGTCTCTAAATTAGTGTATACGGTTTTGTATATATATATATATATACAAACAAAAATCGCGTCGCCTATCACATTTCACTTTAGGCATATCCTGTACTCGGAGTAGTAGCGCCATATTGTATTTGACTACAAACAATTGACGATACATTGGCTCTCGAACACGACCAGAAAATTGAAACGATACGTCCCATTTTCAAATCTATAAAACGGTGAACAGGAAAACACTTGAATGCAGAATTGACTTATTCATTTGCGTTCTATTCGATTCAGGTGTCTCTTATAAAACATATAAACTTCTAGATGTCTAGAAAATGTTTCTTGTGTTAGTCACCTAGTGTCATTGTTCAGCAGTTGAGAGAGCCAACAACGATTTCTGACAAATGAATGCTACGTCAGAGCGAACCGCCCAGATCATCGCCTTGCATTAAGCTTGGCTGCAGTCCACACTTTGCTGCAGCTCGTCCAATTGAATATGAATCAACCCCGCCGAGCTCACAGAGTCTACCGGCGTTATTAACAGAGCAGCGAGCTACGACCGCTTTTCCCTTTACTGAGTGATTTGCTAGTTAAACCAGTAGCTCCGTAGTTCTCTTCAAAGAGTTGTGAGTGCCAAATATGTATAGGGTAAATGTAATGAGTGATGCGTAGATTTTCTGTTCGATATCCTCTTCTAGAGAACACTCGGAGATGTGAGACACTTTTAATGTCTATTATATACTATATATTGACACCGTCGATTGTACCGCCAGCTGATAGACTTCAGGAAAGCGAACATCGCATGTTATAATGGCTAAACCTGAATCTCACTGCGCCCTTATTTTTTTATTTTTTTAAGTAGGACTAACTGGGAAATACGGTACGCACACACGGACACCACCGCAGGAAACTCGTTCTGCAAGTGTGGGCCGGTAGTGTGGGGCTCCAACCCACTAAAAACCAGTCATGTCCTAATCCCCCAATCGATCAGGAACTGCATAAGCATAACTTCCAACGATCGAAGGGGGAGAGTAGTTTAAGCATTTAGCTATCCCGGGATGCCCCGCGGGATGATGTCGTACAGTGACGGTTTTTCTTCTCCTTGGCGCACATGATGTTTTCCATAATGCTTGCAATGCTAGTTCAGTCGTCGCGTGACTTAATCATAAGCTGTATGATCGTTCTAAGGGTGCCGTCTTCAGCTAGGTAGACCCGCACGCTGAGCGGCCCATTCCGGGCACCACAAAATTGTATGTTCAGGCGTATCCTCTGATTCGCTTTGGCAGTACTTGCAGAAAGGAGATGTGGTTTTTCCCAATTCTAAACAAGTATGACTGGAAATCACCGTGTCCTGTAACGACCTAAGTGATGTAGAACGTCAACTCGCCACCTGGCCGGTACATCCAGGCCCTGATATCCGGGATCAGAGTCCTTACCCGGTACCCGGGCGCTCCGTCCTGAATGGAATCCCATTCGACCTGCCAAATGTCAAGTGTGATATTCCTTTCCTCTGCCTTTTCTTTTTTCGGGTCTTCCCATAAGCGGCGTCGTTCATTTGCTTGCAGGTCCCAGGGGACTGTGCTAGCCAGAACAAGAACGGCCGCTGTGCTGACTGTTCTATAGGCCATCGTGATACGCAGAGCAGCCACTCTTTTAGTAGCTTTGCGTACGCCTGCTCATTCTGCCGCGTTCGTACACTTCCGGCCAAAATGGCCAAACTTGCCACACTTTCGGCTCCTCACTTGTTTTGCCGGGCACATTTCGGTCTCGTACTCGTGCCTCGTCCATCCGCACGCCTGGCATCCATCCGCTCCGTGTCCTCGCCCTGCCGCCAGCCCTCGCTCACCAACTCGTGTCGTGCTGCAATCCATACTGGCCTCCGTGACGCACCTCTCCACGTGTAATGCGGCCGTTAGGGCCTGTTCGACTGTCCCGTACTCGTGGGTTTTCCATCCGCGCACGATCCACCCGCGCCACGTTCTCGCCCTGCCGACGGCCTTGATCCGCTTCTTTCCGGCGGCCCTTCGCTTCTCGAACCTCGTTCACCTACTCGTTTCCTCCTGCGATCCCTGTGGCATCTGTGACGCACCTCTCCTCGTGTAGCGCGGCCGTCCAGATCGACCCGCAAAGCCTCTTCGAGGAGGAGCTTTTCTCTCACCTGTGGCCTTGTCGCGCCAGAATGAGGTGGCTCCTTAACACCAGGGTTCGAACGTCGAGCTTGCACCTCACCACCAGTCACTGCAGTGCCGCTCAGTACTCACCGTTGTCTTCACCGGCAACGGCTGTTCCCTTGTGTTCCTTGAACATCTCCGTTAAACAGCTTCGTTACCATCCTGACGAAGTCACCTCGCCGTCTTCCTCCGGCTCCGTGTCTGGTGCCATTTCCTCGACGGTGTTGTTGGCCGGTCCATGGATCGCAGAACCGGAGGTGGGGGTGGCAGACCTGTGTGCATTGTTGCACTGCCTTTTCTTTCTTCCGGATCCTGTCGACTGCGCCAGTTGTAGTGTCCACCACCCCCATGACCGGGCGGCGACCGTTACGAGTTCGCCATTCTCTCGCTCAAACAACACACATGTTCTACTGGCTCGAACAAACGACTACTGGTTCATTTATTCTCATGCCTCCTTATATAGTCAGAGATTGCCCGCATATTTAGTGACTTCCCGCGTCTTCGCTAGTAGGGTGGCGGCATCTTCTATTTGGCGCCATGTATTTAGCTTGCTTCGGCATTGCCGCCAATCGATGCTGTCTACGCCCGCGCTGCTTAATGGATGCGGGGGAGTTCGATCCCTAAGCTAAATATCTCCTTTAAAGTGATTCTGCTTAAGGTTTGAAGGTTTGACGTTATATGTATAAGCCGTGTAATGCGCTTATGCTAGTAATAAACACTTCGACCGCCCGATCCACCTATTAATATCATTGATATTAGTATTTTGCCTCGCGGTCTACATTCTACTTGTCAACGCTTCATCGATGTCCACATACGCTCTACCTGCCAGCTGCATGTTAAGCTTTTTCATACGAGTGCAGCAAGTGTTAAACTTAATATTTTGGATGTGTGTTAACACCTTAACCAAACTGGCGTTGGCTTAACTAGGCCTGCGGCGCCTAATTTACCTTTGTCGGTAAGATGGTTTTCCCCCTCTTCATATCTTTATACATTTATGCGTGTATACATGAATAATATATTTTTATATATAATACGAAAATGTCATCCGGAGATAACAGAGTTGATGGCAAAACTTATTTACAGACCCAAGCACCTTCATCATGGCAAACGACCTCTGAAGTGCCCTCTAGAGGAGTCGTCACCAACGAATTCAATCTTCGGGCTTCAACAATAAACCACCAAAGATGCATTCGATGTTGTAACGAATTCCTTCTCGACATCAGAGCACACTGCGGTAGGAAGCAAGACTATGAGGCTGTGTCGAGATCTGTATCTAATGTTGTAACATAGTGTAGAGAAAATCCGGACAACAATAAATATAAAACTACATTTTTCAACAAAATATGTAATCGTTGTCTTTTTGTAATTTTAACTCGTATAGTGATCGCTGTATTTGCTATTGTCGTCATCTCCTGCAAAGTTGATTTTAAGTTAGCCTTAAATGATTAATGCTAACGTATGTTCAATTGTGTCCATTTCCATGTACACACAATTGAACTCGTACAACAACAAAAAAGCTAAACAACAATTTCCCTTATTCTATAGACGCATAGTACGAGTATATAGCCCAAGGTATCAATGTAGCTATGTGTTCGCTAACCTTTTCAGCAGTGGGTGAGGAAATAAGTTTTTTTCCTGACTGCTCACATAAGTGCCCTGCTTTGCACAAATGAACTGTTTTATGTTATGAAAATGAAATTCAGTAGATAGAAAATCTAAAAAATAAACGCGATGGTGGAAGAGTTACTAGAAGGATGTGAAGTAAACTGTTTAGTATTGTATAGATGCTTCAACCCGGGTTGCGGGATGCTACAACAGCAATAATGGGAAAGGATTAATAAGTCTATGCTAAAACCGCGGGCAAGGATAAGAAGCTAGCAGCAGTCTGCAAAACCACAGAAGTGGACTCGAGCGACTGAATCTTAAGAATAGACTGCCATTGCAATAGCCCCAGAGCGAACGTACAACGATACGGGCGTGACGGCGACGACGAACAGCTTACCAGCATGGAGATCAGTACACGAACCTCCTGGCATTGAGGATCGGAGGGGCAAGATGCTATCAATGCCGGCATCCTGCTACAGCTGCCAATGAACTAGGCAGACAGGAAATAATTACCGCCGTGTCCGTCGTGCCAACGAGTCAATAAACTGGCAAACATGGGCTAAACGAGACAAACAATTAAATCAAAATAAGCTGCTACTAAGCTGAATCAAAGTGCACGTTGATGATATCCATAGGAAACATGACACAGTACACTACTGTCTGGTTTGTGATGCTACACCAAAGTTCATTGCTGAAACACCATAAGACCTTGAGTTTTATGTAAGCTGCACAAACGCAGAACTAAAGCAAAAGCGGTAATAACGTCATTGATCTGGGCCCGTTAAGAGCAATCTCAGCAGAAACTAAAACAAGATTATGAAGGACATTTGAAGTGGTAGTTGGTATGACAGAATATCCGGAAAAGATTGATTACAAAAGGAGACAGAAAGCGAGGGGGAAGCTGTCGAATGCCCATTGAAATCTCACACAAATACGAAGCTAGATTTCTACATACGAACGGCAGGACGCAAAAACCAGTGTGCACATGACAAGTAAATATGCTACTCACAGGAATAAGGTTGACGGCCGAACGCGCCTGAGACTGCGTATACAGTTCCCACGGCAGATAGAGCCCACGGGATTTTGTAACCACATAATGCTGAGACATGGACTGCAGATAGTGAAGCTTTGAACTTTTAAGAGAGAGAACGGTTCCTATGTTTAGTGAATTTAGCTATCGTTGCATTTTGTTAAGGTGATGACTATCACTCACCTCTGCGTTCTGCACGTAAGCCGTGCGGTGCACCGTCTTGTCGAGCGTGAGCATGAGCTTTACAAGATATTTGGTACGATGGACGCGGTTGTGTGTACTTAACATTCGTCTAAGAGACTCCATAAAATAGCACACGGACAAAACATCTGAAGCCGGTTTTACATAATAAGTTGTCCAGATGCCTTGTTGTTTTTATTATAGACTTCACCACACTCCACGGAGAAGGCAGGGAATTGCAAACGTGTATTGACTTGACTATCTGCAGAAGAACGCAGGCTCACACATGACTTAAGTTAATTTCAACAAGGATTATCTAAGCGATTGCTGCTGTTTCTAATGCATGGTGGCGGGTGACTTGCCGATTCCACAGAGAACACGTCATTGTCACGGACGACCAGCACCTAGACCCCCAGGACTCCGCAACAGAATCGATAAGATCAGACTCAAGTGGAAAGGTTTATCTAAGCTGAAGGACCGAAAGTCCCTAGAAGAGGCATGCTAGTCACTTCTCCCGAGCATGTCGACATTCAACTTAGATGCTCCCGCCGCGTCTCACAAAAAACACCTCCTTAGGTACATCCGGGCAAGCAGAAGCTCAAACTAAAATACAGCCGAAATATCACTAATGAGTTACGAATTTCAGAGGCACTCGGCAGTTTTATGAAATAAATATTGAGAAGCAAAACCGAAATGACCCCTCAGAGACACCAGATGAAATATCTAGTTGTATGCCTGCAATGAATCGGAAGAGAACTTATTTATTTGGTAGGGCGGGTCGTTTAACGATGGGGTTTACACGTCATCTAGTGCAGAAAGCGGCCTGCGCTGTCAGCGTTGTGGATGATGACGTAGGCCGTACGTTGCCTACACAAAAAAACGGAATACTGAGTGAAGTCGATGAGAAATAAATGTACAACATAGGAAGTAACTACAGTCTAATTGCGGTGCACGCAGGGAAAAAGATAAGGCAACATAAGGGCAAAAACAAACCCTAATAATAAAGCAGTATTTTAATTAAAGCAAATGTGAACTGTGAAAATGACGCACCTAAGGTGGCTGTGCTCGTTGCCGGTGTGAAACAACGACACTGATTTTTTTTTTCCCGTAAGGCAATTGCCCGTGTACGGATTTTTCATGTCATGGCTAAGTTTATTCCACTCCGGCATATACCTTGTCTAAATTGGAAACCATGCAAACCAATTTTAGAGTGGCCGGTCTGGGTCTCGAACCCAGTCCTCCCGAATGCAAGGCAAAGGCTTTGCCACTAAGCCACCTTGCTCGGTCGCTGCAGGTTTCGAAGGAGAGAAAACGTTATGGGAATACATAACGAAGAAACAAAATAAACAAACATAAATGAACTAGGAAAATAATTATACCCAAGAGGAAAATGTCGAGTGTGCGGGTTTCGGAGAGCAGCACAAACAGACATAAATTGGCAAACAACAGTTAGAGAAATAGCGCGGATGAATAGGAACGGAAATAACCGTACCACTTGCAGGGATGATTTCATGTCGATAAAGCAGTAAACGCATTTGAGGCGATCTATGTGTGTGTGTGTGTGTTTCTAAAAATGAAATTCAAGAACATTGTAGCAAAAATGTGTTTGTTTCAAGGTCAATGGCTAGTAGCCCGCGCGTCAGTAAACGCATTTCTAATAAAGAACATTACTATTGAGAGATAAAAAGCCGAGACTTAGAAACGCCAAATGAAATGTTCAGTTGTTGAAACTCTACATCCCGGAGCCGATGCTACGGTAAATGGCCTCCTGCTACGAAGCGAAATTCAGAAACCTAACATTAGACCCGGGGGGAGCCACGTGGGACATTAACTTCTAGCGGGGCCCGAGGTGGGGTGGCGCGGTGAGTGAGGTGCCGAGTAGTTTACGTTGTCGTGCGTTACGGACGTCCGGCGGCAAGGAGGCGCGGGTGTGGGTCAAACCATTGGCCGCAGGCGACATACTGTGTTGTAGGAGAAGATTCCATGCGCTTTCTGGAGTCTGGGTGGGTTTAATGAAGCCATGCCGAGCAAGGACGGATTGATACGCACCTGCTGGATGCCTGCTGGTAAAATTGCTATGCGACGAAGGCGTGTTAAAGTTATATATATATATATATATATATATATATATATATGTATATGTATGCAAACCCTACCGAAAACTAAGCCACACGGTTCAGACGATGCAAGACAGACCATGCATTGCGCCACCGGTAAGTGTAGTTGTCTATACATTCTGAAGTCGCTCGGTCTATGTGCGGACTCTATAAAATGCCCAACCGGTTGACACTTGCCTACTGATTCTTGGAAACAGCCATGTGTACGTTTTTGGTTAATTTAGATTGTGGTTTATTTACGTAGAACAGTCTGTGCATACACGTTTTCTTTCGCATCGGTTGCCTATTTTGGTTGCACACTTTTTCAGCGGATTGATCACTGTATCCACCGTTGGCAGGTGTCATTAAGTTCATCTCATGCGTGCTGAATGGCATTCCTTTGTCAGTCCTGATGTTGGTGATGTGTGCGCCCAACTTTAGCCTTCAAGATGCCCCCTACAGAGTATTTCATTAGACTGAAACCTGGATTTCTTGGCGGCCAGCAAGCCTTCACAGCGAATTCAGGAACGCTGTTGTTTAGCCATTCTGTTTAGCACAGACGTTGCAACGTGAGCCGGCGCACTTTCTTGCTGGAATATCCAGTGGAACCATGGAACCCCAGGATCGTGACCCCAGGGATAAAGGACGTTCTCAAGGTTTCGAATTCTTCCAATTTATACAATTCCGCTATCACAGTTGGCCGACCGAGAAAACCCAGTGGAGTTTGGCCATTTTAGGTAACACCGCCCCTGACCCGGTTCTTCCAATCTGCGAGTAAGCACTCGATTATTTAGTCGATTCGCAGTTTTGCTGCAGGCCGAAATTTGACTCATGGCCAACCATAACATCTCCAGGTGGCGACCAGACTGAAAACGATTTAGCAGACTTTTGCACAAACGCAACCGTTTTTCATCAAACGCCGTAAGAATGATTGGCAGAATGGTATTTTGTATGGTCTGAGGTGTAGGCTATGTCGTAAAATCCTTATTATCTCGTCTGTCGCTCATGCCTGCATTGGTGGCTGATGTTGAGACATCGTAGGGTTCGTTGGTACTCTATTACGTACGCAATCGATGAGTTGCGGTGTTGTAACGGATTTTGATCAACCGGATTGGGGGCGGTCTCCAAGAGTCCCAAGTCCGGGTATTTCTCTACAGTTCTACCTATTCACACTCGTTCGACTAATTTAAAGGTACCGAGCTATCTCAGCAGCCGATATATACCACGACCTTTGCCGAACTCTGTACAGTGTGCGCTATATCACAACAAAGAAAGAGAAAACACTGAATTGCGAAACAACAATTTAGTTGTTTAATCAAAAACAGCCGTTGGCATACACGTTAGAAGCCTGCAGAAGGCTGGCTAGGTAGCCGAACAGTCGAGCCCGGTGGCGTGGTGGGTGCATTCGGCCTACGCCTCGCAACCAGAGGAGACACATAGGTGCGGGGGTTCGAGCCCCATCGTTGCACATTTATAATTATGGGGGTCCGTCTATGAAGCAATGCGAAAAGCAGTCCCCTGGACGTTGAACCTTGGCTGGGGGTCAGCCCGAAAGTATTTTGTTAGGTAGCTGAACAAATCGACGTCAGTCGAAGAAGTTCCAAAATGTCTTGGGTTAGTCAGAAAGTTCTGTCCGTTAGTACGATCGACTCTGTTCAGCGGATTCTCGTGGAGACGTGGGCGTCATACTAACATTTGCTGCATGAAATTATGCGTTCTCACTACCACAAAGGACTGAATGAAACTGCCTCGGAGTGAAACGCTTGTCTCAGCGCCAGTAAGCTGCATCAGTTATGGCGAGAGTCACGTGGCGATCTGGGTGGGATTCTTGGTGGAGACGAGCAACGTGTCGAAAAGTGTGTGATGGCTACAACTCTTCGTAGTTGGACTGACGGTACCCTTCCTAGCCAGCAGTCCCGTGTATTTAATCTCGTGCTCTCCGGCGCAACACTTCTAACTTATTTATTTAAAATGCACCCTGTTTTGGTATGTAAATACAAGCCCAACACAGTTGTCCGTTCGGACGGCCATGACATTATTCACGCTCGAAGTGGCATCCGTAGCTGCTTACGGTATCCAAGTGACATGGAAACATTTTAGTACTGCACATTTATCGCTGTTAGATAGGGTCATGCGAGCTTTCTTAAAACGAGTACTTAGCCGTCCGTCGAATTCGCCGAACAGATTAGTATACATGCTCGCGGGTTCAATATAATTTATTGATGGACTCGTAGACCGCTTTAATTTACCGCAGACAGTCGCCCTGGAAACGTTTCGGCATGAGTATTCTCAAAATGGTCTCCAGTTCCCAGATAATTTTATCTATCGCCAGCTATGACTAATCAGGCCTGGACTCTCTCCGGCTATGTCGTCACCTCGCTACTCGCTACAGTGTTCACGGATTTCATAATCTAATATGCCGGTCTGCTGGGTTTCAAAGAGGACTGTAAATACCGTCGTTGTGGCGGTCCATGTCCCCTGTATCACCTACCCGATTGTACTGAATCCGTATCGCTTTCTCAGCTCCAAAGAGAATACTCATAAACCAATTTTACAATGTGTGTCATACATATTATGTTCGTATTTACATACCAAAACATTTGTAATGGCGAGTCGACAGGAATCTCCAGATAGGTGTATCAGGCGCAATCCCTTTGTAAAGTTGAGTCGGCTAAAAGAATTCGCCCGCAAGGGATCAAGGAGCTCATCTTTGATATTCAGGATCGGCTAACGAAGATCGAGAGTACAGTTGTTCGAGCAACGCGCATCAACAACAATTCGTTGGCGGGACTGTTTTGTGGGGATGTTTCGTGTTACGACATATTTCGGACGGGTATGCACGCTTGATTATACCGCATTATCTCGCATTTCCGCATTATCTCGCAATTTACCGGCGTTGAAGTAATGCCATACAATTCCGTGGCATTGTGTGGCAATACTTCGACGAAAAACTTCGAAATTCAAATTCCTTGCAGACTAAGAACCCCGCCGCGCTCCACAAAAAAACCTTCAAATCCGTTTCTGTCTGTCTCTTTTTTAGACAGGATTAAAATATGCTTTTAGGCACGCTGTGCAGGGCTAAACGCCGGCTGGTAACTCGATGACCACAAAGGCCTTTGTCACCATCATCACGCTTAGTTCACTCATAATATGATACTTATACTGTTGTCAGCTGCTCTCGGGATGTTATTCGCGAGAGGCAGTGCAGTGAGCTCTTGGTAAGAGGCCAGACTGGCAGATCCATGACACTTCGTACACGCTTGAGAGCACAGTCGAACCAAATCCTTTGTATATATAGCTAATCTTGCTCACAGTTATTAGGAGGTGGTAGTACTGCCATAACTTGTTCTAGGACTCTCGGCACACCTGTTTTTCTTTAACACTTAGTAAATTAAACTTTCATTTCAGAACTGTGTAAATTAAACTTTTTTTTTGTACAAAACTTTCTAAGTTAAACTTCGTTGCAAATTTGTAAATTAAATTTCTCGCAAACTTTCGTGTTTGTCTTGTCGTTGTGTTGTCTCGGGACTGACCAGACCATGTTTAAACATATAAATAATGGACTGCGAAGTGGTGTGAATGTTAGATCACTGGAAGTTGCACGCGCTCAGTGAAGATAAACAACACATTCTCGTGGAGAGTTCCACGAAGTCTGCGAAGTCGACAGACCTGATGTATGTTCTAATTATATTCAGAGGTTAAATATTTTGTTAAAAACAATGTATACTTAGGCATATATGACCCTGGAATAAAGGTGCTTTTGACTTGACTTGACTTTTCATAAGGCTCCTTTCGTTCTGTCTCTGCCCGTTTCTATTGATAGGCGATGGGTGAGCCAGCGCGCGCGCAATGCATTCATTCGGCGCGTATAATCGTCTGCGCTCGGGCTCCGGCTGATTCGGCTGCTCTCGGCAGACAACACACACGTCAACACCGTCGTCTGCGTGTCGAATAAATAAATAAATAGGAGACATCGAAATACTAAACACGACGAGCGATACGAGGAGTACGAGGCGTAAACGGCAACGAAATTACTTCGTCTTGTCGGTACAGCAGCAACACAGGGTAACACGCGAGGGAAAGCGCCGAGGATTAAATACTCAACTCACGACGACGACAACAACAACAACAATAATTTTTTTTGTTTTTTTCATACTTATTCACTCAGGTTGAGTAGCGATTATAATCACAAATACATCTCTTTAACAACTATAAGGACAGTGAGTCAAGACTATCACCGGGTGATCTGCATATGTATGGATACAAACACATACACATATATATACATATATACAACAACAATAATAACAACAACAACAACAACAACAACAGATCTGATGATGACAGAGCTCACGAACTCAAAGTAGACGAGAAGTCGTCGCTGACGTCTACAGTTTGACAGACGACAAAAGACCACTTGGCCTCGGAAACCGATCTCTCTCTCTACAGCTCCACGGGTACATATTATTGATTGTCTGCCTGTCTTTATATCCGTCTGTATGTCTATATATCCGTCTGTCTGTTTATACATCTGTATGTCTGTCGGGCTGGCTGACTGTTACGACGACTGACGTGGTCAACATTGCGGCACGCAGCTGGCAAAAGAGATCGATCCGTTCGGTGGTGTCGGCATCTCCTTCTTCTTCTTCGTCTTCCATAGAAACTTGTTCTTGGTTCCATTGTATGTTGGGTTCTGGAGATTCGGAAGCTGTCACAGCTGCTGCAACTGTTTTTGCCAGAATGCCGCTTTTACTAATCCTTAGTTAACCACACGAAAATTAGTTGTTGTTTGTCGAACTCTGTCATCACCTACGTCAGCCCGTATCTTGACTCCTAAAGTCTGACTGAACTGAACGTCGTTTCAAATGACACTGTACAATCGCTAGCCGAACATTCGACTGTTCGTATTTTAACCTTAAGACTTAACTAACATCCGGTGGAAGAAGGAACGTCATGAAAGCTGGCTGGGCTTCAGACGTTCAGAGTATCTTACTAGATGTGTATGCGTATGTCTAGGTCTCTCTGTATGTACGAACGTATGTACTTATGTATGTGTGTATTTAGGCACGTTGACATGTCGGTCTATGTGGAGTGACAAGGCGACGAAGGAGCAATACAGATCAAGCTGGAAATTGTTTGTTTGTTTGTGTGTGTGTGTGTGTGTGTGATAGGAGATCATATCTGTGATGATCATATAACTCATCGTCTCTGTGTGGGGTGCATCGGGCTGCCGGCTAGAGGAAGAGCGGCACCTCTTCTGTAAGGTGGTGCACACAGGTGATACGTACTCGAAACGTACAACAGGAGAAACTCAGGGCACAGGTCACCAGGACTCATCGTCATCATAATCGGTCGACTGCCGGTTGACGTACGTGGGATTCACAATGGAGGACGGCTGTTTTACGTTGGCCGCTCCCCTCGAGGATGCCGACGTTCAGGAGATGTCGATTCGGGCCGACTTCGAAAAGTGCGATCCGAAGAAGCAGGCCAAGGCGCTCGAACAGCTCATCAACAAGATGCTTCACGGTAGGTCTTCGGGTGACAGCGGCCAAAGTCAGGCACATGCCAACAATAATCATAATAATGATGACGATAGTGGGATGAATAGAGTCTATCCTGTAAGTAACATGCTTGTAATTGTCGTCGTTGTGTGTGTGACGTTTGTAGACCGGTTGAGTCTTAATCTGTCGGTTAGTTCGCTTGTGGACGTTTGGCGAAATAATTTGTTGTTTTATTTCTTCCTTTATTCTATATTTTGATTAATATGACGGCGACTAGAAATAGCAACTACTAAACGTTGCTCATGTGCTACGCAGCAGTTCACGTGTCACATACGGTTAGTTAGCTAACATTTAGTTCGTATTAGATATGCACTGACGCAATGTAACGTTAGACATTATTATTATTAATATTATTATTATTATTTTTATTGTTATTGTATGTATTCTTCATCAACACTTGTATGGCCTCTAAACATTTTATCTCTCTCAATATTTCAATATCTATATATATATATATATATATACTCACAGAATTTTACTTATACATTATATACATATATAGGTGTCCAATAATGATTACTCAGTAAGCAAAGACGTACAATATGCCCGCGCAATTGAGCTATCAATACTTTTCGAGCTTGCCTTGGTTACGTGTTCACTTTGCGTTCATTATTTGCAGGAGAAAAATTTTCGTCAGCTATGCTAATGTCGGTGATTCGCTTCCTTCTACCGTCGAGTGACCACACCATCAAGAAGCTCCTTCTAATTTATTGGGAGATTGTGCCCAAACGGGACGCCAACGGTAATTCCAGTCAACAGTCACTGCACTGCATGTATAATCGTCCGAAATCATACTAGTTATTATTTTTGATTTTACTATTATTAGTAGTTGTGAATTCAGTGCTATTTTGTAAAATAGAATGATTATTTTGTTAATGTATTACTATTCGCTTGTATGTATAGCATGTATACCTAAATACACACATGTCATTCTTTCTATATCAGGGGCATATGTGTGGTTTTCATTCGTAAAGTCAGCAAATATGGTTGGCTAATGGTGTCATTTCAGTATCGGTAATCGATTTGGCGACAATTCAACATTATGACGCCATTGTGCACCCTGTGATCTGTTCGTTCGTTCGTCGTGTGATTAGGCAAGCTTCTACAGGAGATGATCCTTGTCTGCGACGCCTATCGGAAAGACCTGCAACATCCGAACGAATTCATACGTGGCTCAACGCTACGCTTTCTCTGTAAGCTTCAGGAGGCCGAACTGCTAGAGCCGCTTATACCGGCGATGAAAGCGTGCCTTCAGCACCGGCACAGCTACGTACGAAAGAACGCCGTTCTCGCGATCCTCCAGGTGTACCGAAATTTCAGTCACCTCATTCCCGACGCACCTGAGTTGATCGCCGATTCGCTCGACATTGAGCATGATCAATCCTGCCGACGCAACGCCTTCCTAGCTCTGCAGACGCTCGACCCCGAGCAGGCGCTGAGGTAGTGCTACGGTTTCATCACACATTTGCTATTTTGTCTATAACATATATACTTATTTTTTTCTCGTCTGCATAATCTTGCAGATCATTCGTGCGAAGCAGGCAACATATTTTTTTATTATTATTATTATTATTGGAATGATTATGTTTGCCGTATTTGGCCAACGAGACGGCAGCTAGTATCTTACCCATAGTTCTACGGAGAAGCGAATTTCGTCAAGATGAAGCTCATTGTGGCGTAGAATGTTAAATTGTCAAGCTAGGTGGTGTGGCGATCGGAGGAGACACATAGGTGCACGGATTCAATCCCACTGACGCATTTGTATGTATGGGGTCCGTTTTACGGGCGAATGCTAAAACCATTTTGTGGACGTTAAATGTTGGCTAAGAGTCAGCCTGAAAAAGTTTTAGACTGTTAAACTAATGCGATTGAATGAGGTGAGACGTCATGAAAACGCATTGGCTATTCAGTTGCTTCGTGTTTGTATACACAGCGATACTTACTACATACCATTCGTAAACTTCTGGAAAATCAGCTTTTTCAAATTAAATAGATTGAGTGCGAGTGGATCTAAACTGATTCACTCACCTTTCCGGAGCGATTATCTAGCCAAAAACGTGCTATTTATCGACACACGTCGTGTTTTTTCTATTTTATTTCTACTTAAATGTGTTGTGTGGTAGCATAACCAGTTATGCTAGGGCCAAGTCAATTGGTAGATATTGCGCTAAATGCACTCTAGTATTACTAGCATGATGTAACTCAATTTACTGATTTCTACGGCTGGATTAGATTTTAGAGACGTTGTAGCGGTGGAATGTGCTTTGGATGAACTGAAGACTAAACGTCGAACCTTTGGATTTCTCACAGGTATCTAACCGACATCTCGGACCAGGTCGAGCGACTGAACGAACCACTTCAGCTTATTATCATCAAGTTCATATACGAGGTGTGTCACGCTCAGCCCAGCGAGCGGGGCAAGTTTATTAAGATGGTCTATTCACTGCTGAACTCGACATCGCCGTCGGTGAAGTTCGAGGCCGCCGGAGTACTCGTAACACTGAGTCAGGCGCCGGCTGCGGTCCGTGCAGCTGCGGGAGCTTACATTGACCTCGTCGTTCGGAGTGGAGACAACAACGTTAAGCTCATCGTACTAGATAAGCTGATCTCGATGAAGGTGAGTTAATCCTTATTCTGCGGTATTTGGTTGCTGTTTCGTGTATTGTAGTCCGCTCTATTTGCGATATATAGCGTCGGAGTACGCAAACACAGGACCGTCCATCAAAGATTAAACGTTTTTGCTTAAGACACATGAAGGCTGACCTTGTAGATCTACGAAATATTATCGTCGTTTACTTACTTATTCGTTTTAATCATATTTTTAAATGTCGACAAATCAATTGCCGATTAACACATCATGTCTTTAATACTACTACTACTACTACTACTTTACTTTAATACTTTAGTATGGTATTTTGGGTAGGTAATTATTTTTATGATTTTATAATAAATTATTTAAATGCTTACATACCGAGCTTTGTTATAATTTGCATGATAATATGTGGGTACACATACGATGTTAAGCGGCGCTGGCTGTACTGTTTATTACGGTTGTCGTGTTGGTAGATTTATTTGCCGATAGTCTTGAAATCTATCACACGATGACACGATTCGAGTATGAAATTGATGGCCACAATTGTGGTGGAAAAATGCTACACCTGACGAACTGGATTCCATAAAATGAAGACGCTATAGGGAACGACGGCACGTAAATTAAAATCAGAGGCGAATGGATGGTAACAGCAAGGTGATTGTTCTTCTATTCTCTAACAATGCAGGAAGAACATGGTAAATGTCTGCAGGATATAGTTATGGATCTGTTTCGCGTGCTTGGAGCCTCCGACTTGGAAGTCCGGCGTAAGGCACTCAAGTTGGCTCTCGATCTTGTCAGTGCCAAGTATGCGCCGGAAATGGTTGGCGCTCTTAGCAAGGAGATCGCTAAGAGTGAAGGCGCCACGGCTGACAACACTGACGAACGCTACCGTGAGCTACTTGTCAAGACACTGCATCGTCTGGCGATCAAGTACCCTGATCTCATGCAGGATATTGTTCCCGTTGTAAGTATACCGTACCTAAAAATGCATTGTCGTACGACTATGTGAGGTACATACCATATACTATTAGAAAACGGTAACTCGTTCAAACGCATTTTTGGCGCAGTCAATAAATACTTGAATCACCTGGGTTGTCGGGCTTTCATACTATTAACTAAAAATAACTCGATTTCAGCGAATATCTCGAGTATTTCCTTAATTAAAAAGTGTATATATAATATATCAGCACGTTTTATTTAAATATTTGTAAGATTATCTACACGGTTTGATGCTATTTGTTCGATGTTTCATGTAGTATAAGTTAGAGAAGAGTTGCAAACGCCATGTTGCGAATTATCGATAAAATAGGCAGCTAAATAAATTCAATTGGTATATTAAATTCTCAGTTTGATCTAATAGTAATTTGTTGCTTCGTTAGTTGCGTTCAGAAATGTTGAATTCAATGACTGAATGAAGCATCATTGAATGAATTGACGTGTCTTAGCAAAACAATGCCGTCTCTAAACTTCAACTGTAATTGGCGTTTGTTAGGTTCTGGATCTTCTGTCGGATTCGAACAAAGCTGTGGCCGATGCAGTGCTCACGTTTGCCCGTGAGGTGTTGCACAAGTTTGACCACGCGCGGCGCCTAATCGTCGGCCGCCTGATCGAGGTGTTCCCGATGATCAACCAGGACGCGTCGATCCATCGCAGTGCACTGTGGCTGCTCGGCGAGTACAGCTCGACGACCGAGACAATTCAGGCATTCGTTGACTGCGTCAAAGATGGTCTGGGCGAGTTGCCGCTGGTCGAGAGCGAGACAGAAAACGCTACCAAAGAGACCGACGAAAAGGATCCGACCAGCAAGGACAGCGGCAAGGTCAACGGGGCTACGGACACAGTCTCGGCCTCGACGAGAGTGACTGCCGATGGTACGTACGCTACCCAGACCGCGCTGACGGCCGAGGCGAAGATCGACAAGGAAAAGAAGCGGCCCGCCCTTCGGCAGTACCTGTACGACGGGGACTTCTTTATTGGCGCGGCGCTGGCGTCCGACCTCGTCAAGGCGTCGCTGCGCTACGTGAAGCTCGTCGAGAACGAGCCCAAGCTGCAGAACGCGTTCATTGCCGAGGCGATGCTCATCCTGACGTCGATTCTGCACTACGGCCAGTCGAGCTTGCCGAAGAAGCCTATCAGCGAGGACGACGTCAAGAAGATATCGATGTGTCTGAAGGTACTGATGGACAATCTGCACAACGACCATCTCGACCTGGTCGAGCAGACTCGCGAGGCGCTCGATCATATGCTGGCTATCAAGAGCGACCAGGAGACGCGGCTCGAGGAGAAGGCCGCAGCCAACGAGACGGTCGGCAGTACCATCGGCGGCAGCAGCAGCAAAGAGGCGAAAGCCGGCCAGGTCGACGACGGCATCACGTTTGGTCTGCTCTGTCCGAAAGGCGGTGCCAACAGCCAGCGCGAGAACATCTTCGAGCTTTCGCTCGCCCAGGCCGTCCAGGGAAGTCGCGAGCTGAACACGGGCGACCTGCTCAAGAACTCAAAGCTGTCCAAAGTGACCCAGCTCACCGGCCTCTGTGATCCGGTGTACGCCGAGGCGTACGTACAGGCAAGCGAGTTTGACATCAGCCTGGATGTTCTCGTCGTGAACCAGACGACGGACATGCTGCAGAATTGTGTGCTTGAACTGGCAACGCTCGGCGACGACCTAAAGCTTCTACAAAAGCCCGCTGCTGTTACACTGGCCCCGTTCGATTTCTGTAACATGAAAGCAACGATTAAGGTGGGTACGCGGATGTGGTGTGAAAAATCGATTGGTTTTTTTTCAAACCTGTCTTTAGTAGTCGAGTATATTTGCTTATGCGTGCGATTCATTTGTCTGCTTTCGTCAGATTTTTTTTATGAGAAAACAGACAAATCTATATTATAATAACTGCACATTGTGTGCCTTCTGGCATGGCCTAGCCAAAAAAAAGAACGTTATTAAACTCTAACATTTTGTCTATCGTATGACGCTCTGCGTACAGGTGGCGGCCGCCGATAATGGGACTATATTCGGCAATATCGTGTATGATGTGAAGGGTACAACAAACGTGGTTGTTCTCAACGATATCAAAATTGACATTATCGACTATATCATACCGTCGGTTTGTTCGGACGCGGACTTCCGGAAAATGTGGGCCGAATTCGAGTGGGAGAATAAGGTACGAGTACGCACGACTTAAACCAGGATAGTTGGCAACATTGACGTACATAAAAAAATCATATATATATATATATACATACATAAAAAAAATCATATATATATATATATATATCTTAACGCGATACTGTCTACTAGCCCAAATCGAAGTAGTTCATTTGACCATGAACAGTGGTCAGATTGATTCGAATTATGCTATTCGTGCACACTTTATTATGCACACACTAATCGTGTGTAATTGTTACGTTCGTCCGTTCCTATCTGTTTGTTTTTTTGTGCGTATGCGTTACGTCAATGTGCAGGTATCTGTGAACACGTCGCTGTGGGACCTGAACGAGTATCTGCAATCGCTGATCCGTGCGACAAACATGGCGTGTCTCACACCTCAGCGCGCGCTTCAGGGCGACTGTGGCTTTTTGGCGGCGAACCTCTACGCGCGAAGCATCTTTGGTGAGCACGCCGTCGCCAACGTGTCGATCGAGCGGCACTCGCGAAGCGCCCAGCAGCAGCAGCAACAGCAGCAGCAACAGCGACACTTGCACATATCGGGCCACATTCGTATACGCGCCAAGAGCCAGGGCATGGCCATCTGCATCGGCGACAAGATGAATCACGTTCAGCGGCAAGTTTCGCCGGCAGCCGCTCAACAGTCATCTCCCAACGCAACCGTACAGCAAGAGCAACAACAACAGCAGCCGCCGCAGCTCCTGCAGCCGCTGCAGTCATCCGCCGTTCTATTGCAGGCTCACTAATCGAAACGCGGCAGCAGCGGCGAAGCGATGGCAAAGTGGGCCAAGAAGCAGTGCAATTAATTGGACAAGCAAACAAGTCCGATAAGCAACAACAGCCATGCGTACCATAGGATTTCCATTGACGACGTGCACGATATTGCACGGACGCGGCAGCCGCACAAAGCGTGTCGGCGATGCGATGCGAGGATGCACCTTGCCTCCTCCTACAATCGCTACAGTTGCGTATATATATATATATATATATATATATATATTATTACTAGTGTTTCTAATCGTATTAGCGGGCTCCTAACGATCTATACATATTGTCTCGAAGCGAATCTGCCGGTGTCGGCTTGTCTGGTTGACTGTGCTGGTTTTTTGGCGAACAACGGCCGCGGCAAGTACTCGCGCGTAACGGGGTGCCGAGTAAGTAGATGTGTTGCAGGTTGAATTGACCACGAACAGGCTTCGCTCAGAGCAGCTGCAATTGGAAACACCTTGGCTTTCAAGCCACAAGCGTTGCAGTTAGATACGGCTGGCGGTGGTGTCGCAGTGTGTCGCTCGTGTGCGAGGAGACTATGAATCGTGTTCGGCTGAACTTAACGTGTAGCCGCAGAGGGAGTTGAATTGCATTGACTGTGACGCTCCGATCCGTCACTGAGCGCCGCAAGGCAAACCGGTCGCGACGAACACGGCTGCTGTGTAGTGCTGCAGTTAAGACTGCAATTCATAGTTTCCTATACGCCTAGAGCATATATATATATATATACCCAGAATATGAGGATGAATGAAAAAGATCAAGGGTGATAAGGACGACTGTTCAATTATGGATTCCCGTACCTTTCATTTTAAATAAACGTACTTTGCAAAACGACGTAAACTTGTTGACGCTTTCATTAAAGTTAACTCAAAATTAAGAGCATTGCGAAAGACTATGTCTCACGAATAGAGAAAACTATTGTACAGAGAGTTCAATAGGTGGACATCCTCTATTGCAACCCATTGATAAGAGCCGCACTAGCACAAAACGTTACAATACAAGTTTGGTAGAGCTGTAAAGCTGTTCTAAGAGTTTACGGGGGGTTTCTTCTCTTAGATGTAAGCGGCAGTAGCAGAACCGGCCGTCATAACGATTTTTGTTTGTGGAATGTCCGTTTTTTAATTGACTCTGTCATATGGTCAGTAATTGAAGCTGTTTGCACAATATACTACATATTATAATTTGTGAGTTTAAAATATTTTGTTAAGCTGAAGCTACCTTGCGCATTATGATTACAGATGAGAGCTTTTACTGGCGCAAAATATATATGTCTATTTAAAATCCAGTATGCTGGGACATATTGTGACGTGTTATTGTAGGCATGTCTGGTACTGTAAGTGTTTCTAGCTGTCTCTTCTGTTATGACCCCAGGAGAAGACTGCACGTTACTCGCCGTTATTTGTCTAATATATATCGTAGACACTACAACGACCATATGTGCATGCATTAATAATGCTCTGGCGCAACTTATTCCTTTATTTCCCCTGTGATACAGTTCGCTATGCTTCAAAACCAATTTAAAGCAAAAACACCAATTATGCTAGAAACGTCTCATACACTCAAGGGACCCTATCTAGTGGGGGTCAATACGCAATGTCCCTAAATTTTACCAGTGTGCATTTTACAAACTCATTTGGCTGTACATACCAGGCACTATTGCGCTGATGTCGTTAGGTCGTACCAAGAATGCTTCGGCTGCATGCCTTACCGCTTTACGTCCCGTAGGAGAGGCGTGTATATAGTTAAACCGAAGTTTCAGATAACGTGATACATCCGAACGAGCTAAAACACAACAGACGTTTGCATCGCATTTCAATTGTTGTAGAATACAACAATAGCTCGAGAGAAGCGGAGTTGAAGCTTCGTATAGACTGGAGCCTTATCTACGTATACTCCTTTCCCACTTAAATAGGGGTCTTAGAAAAGCATTTCTGTATTTACTGTTAGGTGTGTGGATAATGTTGTTTCAAAGTGCGTATTGCGCAAATCTACTATCTACAGGTTTCATTGGCAGGCGACGACTCGAAGATTGTACCACGATTTAGCCCGCTAAATGGTTTCTGGAAAGACGGTTATAAGCGACTCCTAAGGCGAGAAAAGAATCATTTGGACGGGTCAAATGCTAAAAGTCGAGGCTAGTCGGTGCCGTATAGAATAAGGTAAAGACGTCTACAGCATGTGGCTACACGAAGGAATCACTCGTTTCACGGATAGTGACTGTACTCGTGTAAACATTCACAACGACACACGTCTATATGCGCACTGTATACATTTATTATGGTTCCAGACCAACATCTTCGTGCGTGGCACAGTATAAGTAGTAAACCACGCTGCTATAGATCGTACACACTTAACCTTAACCTGACTTACAACCGTACACCAGGCTTGTAGATTCTGACTAAATTAAGGACACACCAGTGAATGCCTTATGGTTAAAGATGTGTGTTCCTTTACCGATCAACGCCAGAATATTAGATTAAACTCTCGATAAGAAGAGGTGGTCCGCCTACATTATTAGTGGGGCAGCTTCACTGAAGTTAAAATCGCTGGAGACTTTCACAGACAGTCTATTAGCGAATTCCAACCATAACCATTTGGGCAGAGCAATTTGCCGCACGATTAACATTTGTTTATTGAAAATAACAATTTTGTTCACGTGAACGTAAATTAGCTTGACCGGCTACATACATTGCCTAAACGTACTGCATGCACGCTAACACGTGGACTGAAGATTTGATGACCGCCAGCGACATGGTTATAGAGAAGCAGTCATATCTAGATCATTATGTGAGACGTTCTCAGCAACTGGCGTGGCAAATGCTAAGTCCTGTAAGAACCTTCCATCACAGTGTCGCACAGGGTCAAGTCGCTGTTGCAAACTCTACATAATGCTTTGTTTCGAGTACATTCTAGCTCCTCGCTCTTTGGTAGTAGAATTAAACGGACTATAAAGACATATTGTGATACGATCCCGTTTCAACAAAAGGGATAAACAAAACGTATGTACGTATTATTTTGCGCCAATTAATTCTCTTCACTCGGCGATAAAATTGGTGCCGATGTTCGGTGATAATTTTCGGCCGATTTTTACAGTGAATATGTGCCTTGGAGAGAAGCCGGGTTCGACAGTACACTGCTCAAGTTGGTCAATCGTATAGCAGAGAACAAACGAGTTGCACAATATATAAGAAGATGCAGCAGTTCTCCACCCCAGTCTGTCTTACGTGTTGTCACGTCAAACTTAATTGGGATTAGATATTGGTCCATCCGACGGATCAATCAGTAGACATCACATTTGTCCCTGTTGGGCATTCTTCCCAAGATATGAGCGATGAAAATCCAAGCAATTTAAAGAGCAAGGTGCCAAGAACAACAACGTAAAGCAACACCAAGCGGGCTATAGATTATACGGCTGCATTTCATATAATTACTGGCCTGGTCGAAACGTGACTGCCCTCCAGGCCGCTGATAACATACGCCCGTGTTTTGTAAACGGTAATCAAAGGCGAACTCCAAAATGCTACAGTATATCGGCTGTTGGCACTTATAGATATATATATATATATATATAACAAGCAGTATTGGCAAAGCATATAGGTGATGCAGCGCTTTCAAATAGCCTCAATAGAACGTCCACCACAATGCATGGTTAATGACGTTGATGATAATGTTCGAAATACGATCGCCTGGTGTGTATCCTTCGCAGCCTACAGTTTAATATGAGAATCGCCAGCAGACAACGAATTGTCATTGAAACTCGCCTTGACTGTACCCCGTTATACACGCAAGATCGAGAGTAGAATAGCCGAAATAACGTCGCTCGTTTAATTGATGTTAATGACTTACTTAGCTAGTTTGTGGTGGTTAGAGCGCGCCATTAAATTGGATGTCTAATAAGTGCTTTTCGTTATCCGGCATTCCGCTAGCGACAGCAAGAGCCCGCGCTTTCTGTCGCAAAATCGACTGCCGGAATTGATTTTTCGAATAAAAAACAATCCTAATCGAAATTAAATTGATGCATTGCACCACGCGTTACTTATCTCTCTTCGTCACTCTAATGATACGTAATGATATAGACCATTTATTTTCCGTATAATACATTATGTATATGGGACGCATGTTATATATATATATATACTCATGTTTTTTAATGATAATTTCGGCTTGATTTATTTGAATGGCTTACAATTACACAACATTAAACGAACCACGAACATGAAGAATTTCGAGTATGGTGTTAATTTCGTTGCAATCTCACAACCGGTTCGTACAAAAAGTAAGAAAAGTGTAAAAAAACAGTGTTGCAAAATATTAGCAACAATAACGCTTTACGGAATATTCGATTCTTAGCAGGGATGTATGACTTATTTGATACTACATGTTCTATGGGATTCAGGTCTAGACTCAATGCCGACCAATAAAAAAAGTGGCACTCTTTGTTCTTGAAGAAGGTTATAGTGCTAGCGTAGGTATGAAACCTGGCGTTGCCTTGTTGAAAAACTGCGTAAGGTCTCCCAATTCTTCTGAAATTGGCTTCTAACTGGGAACCGACGATACGCTGGTACTTGTCGGAATTGTTTCGGTTGACAATCGCGACTAGATCAGACTTCCCATTATATCCAAACGCGCCCCAATATTTCACAGAATCACCACCGGCCACACGTTTCGAGAATCATTTCGGTTCCTTCCCTAAGTCATGCCAATAGTACTGACAACCGTCAGGGCCATGGAGATTACATTTATTTTCGAGAAGACGATGTTTTCCACTCGTTATCCTAAGTTTGGTACCTATGCGAAAATTCACGCCGTGCGACAATGTTGCAGTCGCGGCATAAGCTTCCTTTTCGCGTATCGCACGTTTTTGTCAAAAATTAACACTCGGTACACTGTGGATCGGTGAACTGGCACTCCCAAAGTGGTTCTGATCCTGGAAGAAGATATTTGGTCATGAGTAGCCAACTGTATGATCCTACGCCGATCTCGAATAGTCAAAACTGGCTTCGTTATCCGAGAGATCCTTTGTACGACCCATGGTTTAAACATAAGCTTCGTCGTTAGTTTGGAACAACGATTGAGCTGTAGAATATTTTGCAGCTATTTAGCTCCTGACATTTGATCCCCGGGATCGTATATCAGCTGTAGTATCGACTATCCTTTACAAACAAGAGCTGTGTTGTTAGCTTGGTATTATTGCTAATATCTTGCAACTCTGTTTTTTCACACTTTTTTTATTTTTTTGTATGAACCGATTGTGAGATTGCAACGAAATCAACATCATACTCGTGGTTTGTCGTGTGCATCACGCCCTTAAAATTTCAAGCCATTTAAATAAATCAAGCCGAAATTATCATTAAAAAAACATGAGTTGCTATTTTTTTGCAACGCACTTTATATATACTGTATATATATATATATATATATATATATATATATATATATATATATATATATATATATATACTGTAAGCAGAAAATGTTATTTTCGGCCTACGTAGTAGAGGATCCCACAGAGTACAACTAAATGGCTTTCAACAACGTAAGGTTTATTAATAAAAATACGAAAACTTCAACTTCGGCCAATCGCCGTTCAAACGGCTACACTGCCGGCAACTACGACGCCTCACGTCGTTCACGTACTTCTCTGCGACCCGACCTCTTCGGGTGCCGTCGCCAGAGTGCAGATTGCAACGTGTTCGCTGAACATCGTTCTTTATCAACAACGACGAGGAGATCAACTAGTAGTAATGCATATATAGCAAATAAATAAATCCCGACTCTCACACTCGGCCAATGCTACCGATAAATTGTCGATGTCCTCATCGAGTGAACTTGTAGGCGTTTAATAATCATTATAATAATAGTTTGGTTGTCGCCGACGCCTGGAGCTTCGTCTCTGTTCCGCTCCCGCCTCTGCGTCCAACCCTTGACCGCTTCGTGTGGTCCGCGCTCGCTTCTCCTTGACGGTACCTGCCTTCCCGGGAGAGTCGCTAGTAGTAACAGCCGCCGGATGAGTCGTCGATTGTGGCTCGTCTTCCCGATCGGCGGCGCTTTCATCCTTCTTTTCGCCAGTGTATCCAGCGGAGTCAGCGGCAGTATTCGGCTTCCCGGTACCTCAATAATTTTAAACTCTGCTAATGGCGTGTGGCCTAGATTCTTCATCGACGTGGCTATTACCGGCGCGTGTTGATACAGCAGTGACCTTAACTTAGCTTCAATAGGGCCCGGGGTGCCCTCTCCAACCTGTAGTTGGAGGTTCTCTCCGTTTATCGACGCATCCACGCGCATTGCATTCACCGACGCCGATGTCCCCGCTGTGACCTTGCCACTGTCTCTAGGCTCCGCCGTCTCTTCTCCTGGTACCACTTGGTAAGTGATATCTTCCACGTCAACCAAACGCCCTCGTTTGACCACAGCGCCTTTCTTTAGCTGACTAATCTCATCCCCGTAGTTGACCACAGGCAACACGGCGTCCACTCCGTCGCTTACATCCAACAGTATTCCACTACGACCATTATGGCCTTCGACCATTACCGGGCCATCCACCGCCTCGATCGGCCGTACACGAACCAAGCAGACGCTTCGCGGAAGAAGCTCAGTGCTTTCCTTGGCGACGAGTTCGACCTTTGGCTCTACCGAGCCTGGTAGTAACTTCACTAGCTCCGGGTACGCCGCTGAACTGAGAATAATAGCATTACCCTCTCGGTAAACTGTAACCAGCTCTCGGCGGTCGAGCAGGTTCTTGCCCAATAAGATTGACTCCCCGAGCATCGCACCATCCTCCAGCACGGTAAGTGCCACTTCTTCATGCACCATGCCGTCGGCCGCTACCGAGACCATGCACTCGCCGACCGGCGTACAAAAGCCACCACCAATACCCTGGACGCGACCAACGGTCGTCGGTCGTATTTTCAGACCCATCTGCAGGGCTGCCTTACGAGACACACACGTTATATCAGACTGGGTGTCTACTTTGGCTTGCCATTTCTTGCCGTCCACTACTACGAGCTTGACTCCGCTCTCGTCAGCCACACGAGATTCAATTGCGCTGCTGGTTGACCTGTACGTTACCTGTCGCACGCTCTGGACCTTGCAATCACGACTTATGTGTCCTGCGTTCCCGCATTTGAAGCACGTAGGGAGCCGTGTGCGATCGCTTCTGTTTTCGGCGCTATTGCTGCCACCGTCCCGGTCCCAATGACGTGGCTGATGCTCCGCGGCCGTATGCCTCCACGCATAGCTTAATGCGTTCTGCTGCTGGCCGTCCCTGGATTCTCTAGAACTTGGCTTTACCCAATTCTCAGCTCTATGGCCAACATTCTGGCCCCGACTGTATCTCGACTGATCTGTCATAGAGCCGCTCTTGGTCGCACCGCCACTGGCTTGCCGCCAACGCTCCTGCAGATCAATCGCGTCTTGGATATCGTGGATCAGCGAGGATATATCATCATGTTGCTGGCGCGCCACATCTTGAATCAAAAATCCAAACTCCGGACGCAACCCGGTAAGCACACGCGATTTGATTTCTTGCGTCGATAACGGTAGCTGCAACGCTAAAGCTTCAAGCCGCCGGGCGTAACTACCGATAGATTCACCCGTCTGCTGCCGACACGCACAAATTTCGTCTAGGAGGACACTTTTGTCTGCCTTTCGGTCAAAGGCAGCCATGAACATCGTCCGCCACTCATCGAAGTCGCGACACCTGTGTCCGTGGGTTGTGTGCCATGTTCGGGCTTCTCCGCACATTTTAACGAACAGCACGCGACTTGTTTCCGCCCAGGACCACTCTCCAATCTTCTTCGCTAGCTCAAACATTCGGATCCACTCTCTGGCCGGCAAGCCTCTTTCTCCATAATACGAGTCTACTTGACTGCAAACATCAACAAATGCTTCAGATCGCACAGCCACCACTTGTGTCGCCGCCGGTGCCATAGTTGCTGTTGGTTGTTCTGTCCTCGGTACTTCTGTTTTCAGCACTTTCTCCATTACGAATGTTTGAAATTCTTCTTGCTGTTTCCGAAATTCTTCTAGCTTTTTATGGTTATCTGCAGCCATATTCTGCATCATTTTTGCTAGGGCACCAACAGTATCTTCGAGTGACTTGCTTTCTGTCTCCTCCATTTTGTTCAGACTGCGTCTTCGGTCACCACCAAGCCACACCAAAAAATCACTGAGTCACTCACTTCGGTCGTTCCGCCGATTCAGGCCTAACTCGAACCTACGTTATATCAAGCCACCAGCCGCAGGTCTGTGCGTCCGCCGTTAAGACGAACTGAGATCCCACCGCTGCCACCAAAATGTAAGCAGAAAATGTTATTTTCGGCCTACGTAGTAGAGGATCCCACAGAGTACAACTAAATGGCTTTCAACAACGTAAGGGTTATTAATAAAAATACGAAAACTTCAACTTCGGCCAATCGCCGTTCAAACGGCTACACTGCCGGCAACTACGACGCCTCACGTCGTTCACGTACTTCTCTGCGACCCGACCTCTTCGGGTGCCGTCGCCAGAGTGCAGATTGCAACGTGTTCGCTGAACATCGTTCTTTATCAACAACGACGAGGAGATCAACTAGTAGTAATGCATATATAGCAAATAAATAAATCCCGACTCTCACAATACGTTATAATATGATATAACGTTTAATTATTCCTAATTATATTTTCTCATTTGTGCTACAACTGCATATAGCTACAATAGCTATATGCACAAATTACAGTAAGATTTGTATACATTATCACCGTAGTATCTCGTCTTACTACAACTATTTCTTTATGAATTGTGTACGTGTTTACATAGTTCTGGTTTAATCTGGTTCTGGTTGAATGATAACGTTTTATGTAACGATTAGGTAATATGCAATACAACACCGATACAGAGCTCATTGAAAGTATGGCAAAACTTTGCGTATGCTAGTTATAGTATTAGCGCCCTCTCCGAAGATGAGGTGACAATTAGATGCTGCGTCATCTTTGGGTCGACTTTGAACCCGGTGTGTAGTGCGCGAGAGAGAGAGATGAGAGCGAACCGGGTAGCTCCCTATCAGATCGCGCTATGGGCTCGCTCTGTGTGTGTATAAACTGTATGTATGCGAATATGCAAAGAGACGCAACGAAGTTTGTTGTCAGCGTATGTCATCTAGGGCGATGGTGCAACGGTGTGCAGTGCTGAATCGTTCAACCGGTCGCCTTCAAGATATTGGACTTAATGGGAGGAAAATGGGAAAGTAGTTTAATGGGAAAAAAGGGTTTTCTGACGAAGCTGGAAACCAGAGTCGCGTGTGTGTGTGTGTCAACCTGCGATATGAGGGCATTGCAGAGAATATCGGTTGAAATTCAACGGTCAGATTCCTCAGGGCCAATACATTTTCTAATACAACGGCAACATTCAGCACTTCTAAGGAGTGGCGGTTCTAGCCGGCGTAGAGCATGCAATATAAACGCGTTATTGCAGCAGACGTTTGAGGGAGTCTGTGAAAGGCTGTGACGTCAATTATCGTAGCTGGGGCGGGGATGTGTTACGATCTCTTACGTAACACTTGATGATGATTACTATCAGCATAAAGGTAATGCATCCACAATGCAGGTAAAGATACACGTAAAGATACAGGTAAAGATACACAGGTAAAGATACACGTCTTTAGGACTGTGACAACCCAGTAAACCCAGTGTAAAACCCAGTTGTGTCGACTTTGTCTCAGCGACATTGCCACAAGGATGGCGCATGCGTAACGCCGGCAATGATACCTTATAATACAATAATGAAACTTTGTCAGGTGTATTGTTTGTCGAATGATGTGCTCAAACGGCCAAAGTTCTTCACGCCTGCTTCACTCATCAATCGTCGTATCCCAAGGACAACGCCAGGACATGGAGTCCGAGCGCGTACGCTATTCGGTATCATAGTAATCGCGCTGACAGCTTTGAAAGCTTCGCCTTCGTCGCTCATACTTGCCGGCTCCACCACTTAAGAGACACTTTGTCCGCGCACTGACCGCCAAATCCCCTTAATTCCCACTTCTGGAGTGGCGAAGGCATCGCGTAGAAGGTTCGCTCAGATCATTAAACGCACCCTCCCGATCGCATCCAACTGCTGTTCTAACGATACATGACGTTCTGCTGCTGCTTTTGTCCACAACCATTCGGCGACTACGACCGTACGAATTGTTTCCGTTAGTTGACGACGCCTCTACCAATGATGTTAATGGCTCATACCAATACCAGTTACACAGTTTCTAACTCACGTAACTAATGTAAAGTTTTCGGGCTGACCCTCAGCCAAGATTTAACGTCCACGGAACTGTTTTTCACATTGCTTCATAGACGGACCCCCATAAATACAAATGTGCAGCGGTGGGGTTCGAACCCGCGCACCTATGTGTCTCCTCCGGTTGCGAAGCGGAGACTTAATCCACTACGCCACCGGGCTCGACAACTTAACTAATGTACCGAATGTCTAACGTCGACAATCAATGTCACGAAATATTGATGACCGTCTGTCTGTTCGTCCGTCAGCTGGTCTGATAAGTAAGCTATAGCGGCAAGTCGCACGACGAAAAGCAGACCTTGTTTTCCTTGAAGGCTTGAATCCTTGCTTCGATTCAAAGCAGGATTGTTCAGTCTGCTTGAAGCCGTAACAAGGATTGCTAAGCGTAACAACGAGCAGCAACGCCGTGAAGCATTTTATATATTCTTCTAAATTATAATTTAATAAATGAAAAATGTATGTGTATATATTCATGACATAGGATTGCTTAAAAAGAGGAAAAATCAGAAACTTGGCCACTCTCTCTCTCTCTCTCTCTCGAGTATTCATATTAGATTCGTATTAGAGGTTTGAGCCGGTATGTGTGTGTCCCCTTGATAAGGCTTAATTTCACTGAGCGGCAAATTACGGGCATTACGACAGTAACAGCTCATCATCGTAACGCCTGATGAGATGTGACAGCAGCGGCGACGGCGACACCGGCTGTGACCACGACACGTGCGCAAGCTTCTATGCGTTTGGTGTGGCTCTGCTGCGGTGACCTTTGTTCCACCGTCATGCCATCCATTCGATTTATCCGGCCACCCGCCGCCACTCCACCGGCGCCTCGCGCAGCTTCTCGACGTTTCGGCTTGCGTTGTCAGGCGCTCTCGCATCGCATTCGCCTCCCCCCCCCCGCCTCTCCCTCCCCCCGCCTCTCCCCCTCCCCCCGTCCCCTGGCGGCAGCGAGAGAGTGCAGTAACCCCTTGTCATTGTCGGAGAGCGGGGGACGCAATCATCTCATCCGCAGCCGGACGACGAGAAAGAAAAGACACGGCCAATAGTGTAGGTCACACTTGCCGTCTGTGGTAGCCAGCGCCGCCGCTGCCGTCGTTGCCATAGCAGGTTCCATAGTGGTTCGTATTCGTCATTCTATCTAGCTCGCCGCGGCCGTGTCAGCCAGAGGAAAGTGGTCCCGATCGTGGCCCTAGCCGACGACAAACTGATTCACTGAGCTTCCAGTAGTCCCTAAGTGGCCCGAACAGAAGCCAACATGTCGATGCCAGCCGGAGACGTCGAAAAGGGCAAGAAGATCTTCGTCCAGAGGTACGTTGATGTTGTTGTTGTCGTCGTCGTCTTCGTCGTCGTCGAGGAAGTTGTTATTTGAAGGTGATGGTCGTAACCTTCACCTCGCCATCATGGCCATCATGGGCCATCTTCACCACCTAGTGATGGATAGCCATGATGGCCAGAAAGCCATTCAGACGTTGATGGTGCTGATGATGATGGTGGTTGCTGCTGCTGCTGCTGGGAGCAGCTCGAATGAATATGCGAAGCACTCATTAGTCGCCGCATCGAACTGCTGTCCTTCTCGTTGACGTTTTGCGCCGGTTTTGAATCGGTTTGATTGGTCTGGTTTGACTGGTCTCATTCATTCCCATTGTTGTGTTCGTCGTCTGACAAGTTCTCTGTCGGACGCCGTTGCTGCAAGTATGCCAAAGCCGAGGCCTGCGTCCTCACACTTGCAACGTTGGATTGTGCATAGCTGTGCAATGCACCGCTGCTCGGCCTGGGCAACTTGGCCTACAGAACAAAAACACGTGATCATTGCAAGTTGGAACCTGATTCATTCAGCTATGTCTTAGTTTGGTCATTCTATCTGGGCTTTTCGCTAGGGGCCGGTCTACACGGTCTATCGAAATTCGAACGTTTCGTCTGGTTGGCCTTTTCTGTAGCTGGTTGTGTCTCATAGCCGCCGCGACCACGTGTTGCTTCTGATTTTTGAGGTTTCGTGTTATGCGGTGAACTGGTTTTGTAATTGCAACAAGCTAATCATGCACGTGTGCATATATGAAAATTTGAGATACAATAGGTGCTATTCGCGTGTCGAATGGGGCTAGCGCTCTCCTGGGTGAAACATCTCCTTCTTCGTCATTGACGTGACCAGTGCACTCCGTTCCTCTCTCTCTCTCTCTCTCTCTCTCTCTATCTATATATATATATATATATATATATATATATTGTGGCTCTGATTTAATATTAAATATTTTCCACTTCTTTAGATTAGTAGAAACTCGGCGGCGTGTCCTTCATACCGTCCCACACATTATGCATGATATACATGCCTATGATAATCGTTATACAATTATATATTGTTATTTTAATATTTTTCGCTATTCTCTCCGAAATCAGATATATCGGGTCATACCACTATAATAGATATGGGTTGTACGCAGGCGTTTATACAGCACGCATCTAGTTCTTTATTGTAGGTTCATTTGTTGATTATTGTAGGTCGAACATATATATATATATACAGTTGTTCATTTCACTTTTCGAAGCTTAGTATCCACCTTTTGCCGGGTGACGCGCCTTCGCTAGACGCTGTAGCAGCCACGTGGAATATTTTGACCCGCACTGACCTTCATAGCCGCGACCCTGGAGAGTACTACAGAAAACGGACTGTGAATGCAAACAATAAGGAGTCAAGCATGTATACGTATTGACGTTGCAGCGGCCAGCTTTATAAAAGCTGTTTACGTTTACTCGACTCTTAGCCTCGAAAGCCAATAAAGCGACTGCACCCGCCATTCCGCTTGCGACATTCAACCTACTCTTAGAAAGTCCTGAAACATTGTAAGCCTTGACAAGCAACGGCATTTTTGGGATATATATATATATATATATATATTTATATACATATGTGTATGTGTTATATATATGTACATATGTGCGTGGAGTAATGTCTGAAGCAACAGATGTTTGCCAAATCGTTAGACTAATGGCAGCTCGGTGGCGTCCTTCACATTGTTCGAGGCGGCAGTAAGGCGCCAGCAAATCCTAAGCATATCCCGTCTAATCTGTGCGTTCCACGTATCGTATCTAAGCTGTATTACCTATGGATATATATATATATATATACATATATAGGCTATAGTATTGTGGCTCTGATGTCATGAATCACGTGCTAGATCACGATACGGCGCGTAATAGGTAGAGGCTTACAATTTGTTTTATATAATGTCTAGTGCTTTGTTATATATATATATATATTTATATATATATATATATATATATATATGCTCTTATTGAAATTATTTGGTATATTGCATGATGTATGTCGGGGGTCGTTGTTGAAGCCACGATGGTGTGGGGCTCACAAACCCACTAAAATCCAGTCGTCCACTTTGCCCCTTGTCGGGTGTTGCCGCAGTACTGTCTTCTCAAGATTACTTCAGCTATATATATATAT
The DNA here is from genome assembly GCA_003439945.1 of Dermanyssus gallinae. NCBI lineage: Eukaryota > Metazoa > Arthropoda > Arachnida > Mesostigmata > Dermanyssidae > Dermanyssus > Dermanyssus gallinae. Next base: position 6,001 of record QVRM01000207.1, on the reverse strand, counting down.
ATATAAACTAGCTACTTTAGCCTTATATATATATATATATATATATGACTTCTGGGAGGAAAAAGTAGACTTGTGGTAAATACTATGACAAGCCGTGCCCGTTCGGGTGGTACTACCATATCATTTAACTGCATACAACTGTGTATGTTTGTCTGCGCGTTTGTGTATCCGGGCAGGTGCGCGCAATGCCACACAACGGAGAAGGGTGGCCCACATAAGACTGGCCCGAACCTGAATGGGCTGTTCGGCCGCAAAACCGGTCAGGCGCCGAAGTACGCGTACACGGATGCCAACGTGTCGAAGGGCATCACCTGGGGCGAGGAGACACTATTCCAGTACCTGATCGATCCCAAGAAGTACATTCCCGGAACGAAGATGGTGTTCGCCGGCCTCAAGAAGCCGCAAGATCGGGCCGACCTGATTGCCTACCTGAAGGAAGCCACCAAGTAGCTTTAAAGCTAACTTCGAACTTCCTCTTTGCCGTTCTGCCTGGTCCAAAGTAGCACCGAGACGTCACTCGCCGCGAGGGCAGACAAATGATCGAGGTCGAGCAAAACGACAAAACGAACACCTCCAGGTTCCTTCGCAGTGAAACGAGCACGAGGCTGGCGATGATGAATCAAAATTTAGTGCTGCCAAATTGTCTACACAAGTTGTGTCACACGAGAGTGCTTTAACGTTGTCGGTTAGCTCTGCCAGCTTGCGTACACAGTTTGAATTTGCCTAGATATGTTAACAAAATATGTGAAGGAACTGGACTGCCTAGCGGAGAAGCCACCAGCGAAGAAAGTGTGTGTGTGGGTGTACAGCGACCATGGCACGTTGGCTCATTCTGTATATCGATATCATCATTCCCCTAGCGAAGAACCCCTACCGAGGAGGGCGATTCGCACAGGAAATCATCCCCGGTGCCCAGAGCAGTCAGTGTGTCGTGTGCGCGAGCGCTTCGCTGATGTGGTTTTAGTACTATAATAAATTCTTAACAAATTGTTTCAAATTTAAACAAAAAAGTGTTGTGATATATAGAATCTTGGCAGCTAGGTATCGTATAGGTAATTGGCATGGTTTCCCAATGAACTTAGATAGGACGAATGCAACATAGACTGCAATTATGGTCCCTTAGGGCCATCTCTCCGCATGGATTGATTTGTTGCGTCACAACCGCCTGGCTAACTCGTTCACAATTTAAACATACGCAAATATCTTATAGTCGATCGGTGGATTCTTATCCAGTTTGTTTTACTGATTGATTTATTATTCGTTTGACATGTGCACCTAAATAAAAATGTTTATCTTTCATATCTGTGGTGCTTTACGCAGCAGCATAGGCGGTCATGTTGAGGTATCTAGGGTTTCCCCAACAGTAATTGTAGCAGCATGGTCGCTGACTCTTAGCCGTGTGTTTTCTTATCATTTATTCTCAATGAGCATAGCAAAAGAAAACTCGATCTACAACACGGATTGAACCGGCGACACCCAGTTAGATGTGTACACAATAGCCCTATAGACTACGATATATGTGTATACAATATACTTGTATATAAAACTTTTCGTGCACAATCTGTCACATGGTCAACTGAATGATTACCATTGCTGATCGAGGGCTGGGCGACATATATATATATATATATATATATATATATATATATATATATATATATATATATATATATATATATATATATATATATATATATATATATATATATATATATTTATACAGAGCAGGCGGCTGTGAGTCAGAGTGTGAGAGTAGCATCACTGAGTGCGGATTACTGTGGAATAAAGTAAACATGGCGGACGATCCCGTCACTGCCGTGGAGAAGTTGTTGTTGTTGTTGATGATGACGACGACGACGACGATCAGGATGGATAGAAGGGCGAGAAAGATGAAGAGCTTCCTGCCTTCAGCCTGCTGCAGTGTTTGCTGGCTACGCGCTACAGTCTGACTGCGTGTGAGCGGGGATACCATCTCTCACTCCCGTCCGACAGAGGAATGTAGGCCGCACCAATCAACGTCGCGCCGTTTTCAATAATCGAAATATGTCTAACTATATATATATATATGTATATATAGGACGTAAGCAGTATCTAAGCATTGAAACAATCTCAATTTGTTTTGTTTCATTTCACAATTTTTAATTTTCCAATTAGATTTATTTCACTCAGATTGAGTATAATATACAGTTCACGATGTTTCTTCATAATACTCTATCTTCTTTACACTTTCGGCGAGAGAAGTAGTGTAACGATGTTTTGTTTCAGCGCTGTGCATCCCACTGCATGGTACTTGGCACACCTCTGCAGGCAGAACCGGCAGGTACACAACTCGTACTCCTCGTGAAAGGCTGCGTTTGAACATACCAAGTAGTGATAACCATGCACTATGTACCTGGTGTATACGTGGCGACTGTTACATGCAGGACCAGACCAAAGGTGCGCGGCATTGAAAACGTCCAAACCACCGACCTCCCGTCTGGCCTGTTCGACTTTAGCTTCCCATTCAGAAATGAAACATTCGTATGGTACTGTACGCGGCATCTTCAGCCTTAGTCGGATTGTTTCAGTAGCCGGTGGACAACCTGACATGTTGCCTTCACAATTTTTAATTAATAGCTTGAGAGTTCTACACAGTGTGGCAGAGGAAGAGTTCATACGAAACCTAGCCAGGTAACAGGAAGCTGGCTGCACTTCCTTGACTCACGCGTCCTTAAGAATCTTCTGCGTTTGATAAGCTGTTTGAGAGGAAGCATTGCCCTCGTGGAGAACCACAGCCGGAGACCCCCCGAATGTGCCGGCTCATGATTTAAATGAGCCGCGATCATTTTTAATAGGCACGTAGTTATATATCAGTCAGCGGTCACCGTACCGTCTTATCTGGCTTCGATCATTGTTAAAACCTCACTCGTAGTAATGAAATAGGCAAAACCCACGGACCTATAAATATGTAGTCTCGCTGTGAGGGCCTAGCGGCACCAATTCCTCCCTCGGCTCCTCATTTCGACCACGCCTTCCTGCGAGTCCTTCCATCTCTTTTCTGTTCCTCGTAAAATAACCCTTTAGTACCATAGCGGTATCCAGGTAGACTTGGCCCTCCCACCGTCCGGATTTGGAGGCAATTTGGGGCAAGCCACATAAGCACGCGGTGCGGAGGAGACCCGGAACCGGCCCAGATGCATTGATCATGCAATGCAGTGATTGCATGCAAACGCAGTGATCCGCCCTTGGGTGCGCGCCGAACAGCGCCTCAGCATGTGAACCACGTCATCAGTATCACAGAATTCCGCATACCGCACATGTGTCAACTTGAGAAAAAGTCTGCTGTTATCCTCCATCTCCGGAGGTCACAGAAGCTGTTGGGCAAATGCGACACAATGTTGTTTTTCGACCTGCGTCAAGCCTCGAGGTATCTAACGAGCATATTTTGTACTAAGTCTAAGGCGCTCTTTTAAAATCCTAGGGCGCGAATATGTACCATTTTGGTTTTATGGGTGCATTTAGGTTCGACATTTCTACGAGCGATGTATATGTACTTTTCGAATTTTACCTCGATTCGAGCCCCTCACAAGGACTACATTGTTCTCGCCGGTCGCTGTTTTTGAACGTCCCTCACGAGGTTATCCTCGAGATCGAAATGCCTACAACGGGAACTTTGATACAAGCGATTACGATAGTTACTTTGGATGCGATTCATTCCCAATGGTCGCTTGAAGCTCTCCGAAATATGGTTTACTCCTAATACGCGCTTGAAGTTGTACAATATAGCGCACCACTTGTTTTGTGATTGCGCTGTTTGGCCTTAATTCGCTGCACGCCATAACTACAACGCTCTACTTTATGACCGATCTCCCTTAGAGTTGACCGCAGCCGCTATCTTGGCGGACTTTTTGAAACGTTGGGATAAGCGTCAGGATATAAATATATAACATATATATATGCCATTTCCCTGGCCTGCGTTTGGTTTTACTTATCTCTTGCCATATTCATTTATCACCGAAACCTAATGCCTAGGCCAATGACACTGTTCTCACTCTGTCTAGCTCGTCGCACTTCAACACGTTATGTTCTATGGAATACTCTTCTATATCACATGCCCTACATCGAACGCTTTAAATTTCCGAGTATCTGGCCACCAGCAATCGAATGTTGAGCACACCGGCCTGTTTTTTTAGAGGACTGACTGGAAAATGCGATTGCACACGCGGTCACCACAGCGGGGAAACTCCCTGCAAGTGTGGACCGGTAATGTGGGACTCCAACCACTAAAAACCAGTCGTGTCCCCGTTCCCCGACCTGACTGGGAAATGCTTGCGCATCTCAACAGTCAGGGGGGCGAGTCTACTACTCCTGGGGGTGTGTTCCCCGGGAGCCACGGGGGGGGGTTCTGTAAAATGGCTCTAAAGGCATTAGCTATGGTGTTCCAGTTTAAAAGCGATTCTGTCATTTTTGCAGACGCCACGTAAGTTAAAAGCTAGTGTATTCACTAGATGCAGGTCTGCGCTGTTCCGCCCATGCTGGACATCTCAGTGCTGTGTGATGTGGGGTGTCAACCATCGAGACACGGCCCTGCAGTCAGCGAACAGCCCTAAGGTTTGCTCGTTCGAGTATATAATATATTTTAGGCCGTATATTTTTTTCTTGCCTCTACAAATGCAACGACTTACGCTCGGATTTTAAAATGTCTGGCGTGCTTTCTATTATAACTGCCAAGTATTTGTAGACGTTTTATATTCGATATATTTCCCCTGAATTTTTAGCGGCATCTCCCCGCTATCCCCAGAAAATATCACAGTTGTACATTTTTTTCTGTTGTTCTTGTTGAACTTGCCCAATATTTTTTGCCGTATCTCCGCATGCTGTGAACTCATTTTGCATCTGGTCAGCATCTTGCGCCAATGTCATCATGTCGTGCGCAAAAAAAAAGACACACGGTCGGATAGCTACTACTTCATCAGCTCATGTGAATACTATTTTAAAACTCCGATTCGAGTTATACACCTGGTTTGCCAACTCAAATACAGCAATATGTGACACCGAGCAATACCATCTTTGCCGATGACCTTTGTTAATCGGTAGATTTGTATTGTGTTTTTTCCGATTCTTGCAGAAATAAGATCCTATCGTATATTTATTTAAATATTCTTATCCATTCTGATTCTAATCCAACTTACGCAATCTTGTTCGAAGAGTGTTTCTATCGACCGTATCGTAGGCTCATCGGATATCTAGGAGAGTTGCAATTAAGGTATTAATTAGATCTGGCCTATAGATACATACTTTCCCATTATTGCCCAAAGACTATCGTCTATATTCCTGCCTGCTTTAAAACCACTCTACCATTGTCCCATTAGTTTGATCTCTATGCAAGGGACAGGACACAGTTCATCTTGTATCCTGTCCGTCGATGTATGTATTCGACGAATGTCGAACTATGTATGTATATATATATATATATATATATATATAATATATATTATTACCGATGGTTGGTTTACAATATTGCGCGTACAGAGAAAGCACACATTTACATATAGGTTAATCATCACGGTTTCAAAAGTCGAGTCAACAGAACTGCTCTATTGCATTGTTGTAGGTGATTTAAGTCACACGGTCCCGCAGAGTTTGCACAAGCAACGAGGAAATTTCATGGAACTTCTCTCGAATACATGGTTTGGGCTTCATGTGGAAGCTATGTACAGCAAATCGTGCGATCAGGTGTCTATTCTCTTATTGCAGCGCTTCTACAAACTACACGTTATTGCCTGGGTTTTATAAAGAGCTATATATATTTGTGTTGTAAGAACACGTACACAGCCGCTTAAGGCATAACTCAAGGCGCTAGGTCCACGCTTGGGCTGGTTCACCTAGCCAGGGTGCCTCTCACCGAAATTACGATATATTTATATTATATATATATTAGTCCCTGAAAAATATAGGGCCACCCATTTTTGCCACATTTCACGCATTTATTATAACCAATCGTGTAAAGATCACAGTGATA
>QVRM01000206.1:0-60993 GCA_003439945.1 Dermanyssus gallinae | reverse complement strand
GCACAGCGGCCGATTCGATAGAATTTTCGCTCATTAGATTAATCAAAACAATGTACAATAAAACGCAAACAACAAAAATACCCGCGTCGGCCCTCTTGAGCTTGAATTGCTGCAAAGGATCACAGCAACAGAACGCAATCCAGTAATCTTAGGCTTCAGTATCTCGGACAATACAATCATGGCGACTCAGACTTTTCTTTTTCTAGCAGTTTTATTTCACCTAGCAGATGTTGCTTAAACTATTCTTAAATCATATTTGACGTTGCGCGTCGGGCCGTAGTGCCCCGGTCTAGGTTGACGCTCACAATTGTTTTTTTTGTGCGCCATTTGTAGTACATTTGTTTTTGTTTTTTTGGTTTTAGCAGCGTATATGGCTCTATTTGTTCAGTGGCGTGAACGCTGTGTTGGCCAACGAGAGAGACTGCTTTAACAGAACATCAGAAAGTGTTCCGCGCAAAAAATGCCCTCTGCAATTTAAGGTGTTTAAAGTTACGAACACAGTTAATCTTAGCCTTGACTCGCTATTTGCTTCATATCCCCCAAGTTGCGGCCATAAGCGGAGATGACGATACGGGCAAAAAGCGATTGTTAGCAGCCATGTCCTAGACGGCGTAACTTTCCACTGAGGCGCTTCACTACAGTCATATTTAACGTTGTTGTACATATGAAATTTCAAGTTGCAGTCATACTTGTTTTAGGCTTGGATTATACTATGAATAAGAAAAAAACGATATCATCAACGAACACAGTCATTACTCTGTGGAGCGTCAATGTACATGACTAAGCGATGCACATGCCTATACATGTAGCATCTCTCAATGATACCTATATATATATATGCAGTAACCGCCTGGCTGAGCTTACATTCCCCATTTGCCTTAGTGTAACCAACATCGTTACATTTGGTGGCGATGCGATTTGGTTGCTTCGTTTCAATATTGGGTAAAAAAACTGCATACTTATGTTAAACTAGTGGACATTGGATAGGCGTACCAGTAATATATGTTTAACTTTGACTTACGGAATAAAAAGTAATACAATAAAAAACATACAAAATCTTAATTTCTCGACGAAGTCCCTAAAGCGACGAAGTCCTTTGTCTATATACTCGTACACACACCTAGGTAAAACATATTATAAGCAAAAATATCCATGTATTTATGAAGCTAGGTGACGCTATATTTGATAAAACAGCCCGTTGTATCCCTTCATTTGCAGTTGAGGCACTTTTAGTTTAAACTAAATTAACGTAAAATATCTTCTTTCTTTAATTTCACAGCTGATGTTTGCTATAATGATGTTTAAAGAAGAAATACGTAACTGCTAATAGATTGACGCTGGTGCGTTTGTAATTTTATCAAACATAAGCTGGGCCAATTTAATCTAGAATGCGTGTTTGCATGAGTATTGTGGGCAACCGTAACCGAGAGATTTTGCCAGACAATCTTTAGGAATACGCGAAGTCACTTATCACTTGAGCTTTCAACTATAACTGATGTTATAGTTTATTTTGAAAAACTGACAAATAATTATAGACGTTTTTTCTCAAGTACTGAATAGAACAAGCTACATTTGTCTACAATAATTGAAGATGCATATGGAAAAATCATCGCCGTTGCATTACATACAGATGCCATAAAACAAATCCAAAGTGCAGTGAAAAATCGATTCCAATCAGCTATGAGTTCTGTCCGGTACACATTTTTTCTGAATCACATCAGCATCATAACCGCATCGCTCCGGCTCACAACGAGGGGGGAGGTGGTTGGTGTACCCCACCCATGCAACCTGTGAACGCTCCACTAAGCGGCGTGAGCACGCCTTTGTCGTGGACGCCATTCACGTCACTTCGCCACCAGCGATGTTATCTTTGCGCTCTTCACTTGGGCCACTCTTCACTTGGAGTGAAAGAACCTGTCGGTGTCAGTCGGGATAGCCTGCTGAGGCCAGACTCGAAAAACTCTCACCACGTACAAACGTGATCGTCAACCTAGTCTGGGGTGTTACGATAACGTATACACTAGCCCGAAGCTACGTTTAAACGCTCGAGCCGTAATGCTCTTGCGGGACGCTCGGCTAGCCGAGAGCCGACAATTGACGAAATACAAAACATTATTATTATTTATCTTATTATTATTGAGAATTAAAAACATATTTTGTGTCTTTAGTGAAATTAATTATGAACTTTGGTTCGACGGGATTATTTCATTTGAAAAGCAGTGTTCATTATGATATTTGTTTGTAATTTATTTATAATCTATACAAATATGAGCTATATTTTTAGGTTTGCCTTTTAATTATCTGTTTGTATCTTGCAGCGCACACGAAAGTATACGTAAGTGTGCACGTAACACTATTATACTTAAAAAAAGACTGCAGCAGTTCTAGATGTACTCGTCTATGTAACAATTGTTTTCAATAATGCGCACAGTCAGATAATAAACCTTTTGTGAACGTGTTTTGAGTACATCTAGTACATTGATATGATACAATAACGACGATAAATTGCTGCCTGCCGCAAGGATGTGAGGTTAGGACATAGCTTTGAAATCATCAGGATCTTCTTTTTAAAAATATAGAAGCATCATGTAGTAAGCTTGACTTGTTTTAGGAAGTCGGAGATCTATGAATCAACAGTCACTTAAGAGCTTACAAGCAATAGAACAATAGAACTCTCTGTGCAAGATGACGATAGCCTGACGTTCACTAAAGATGTCGGTTCTACGATATATATATAGATTATATATATATATATATGTACATGCGTGCGGATCTCCTAGCTCTTTGGTAACAGTTGTCTTACCTGGTTCGGCAAGGTGAGATCGAACTACGCGAGTCGCCTATGGTCACCTTTGTGGTGTCGGTAAACAGAATCGGTCGATCGGGGGTCCGATCGTTTTATACGAAACAACGATCGAACATCAGATTTGTCACAAGTTCCGAGTCATCACGTACATGGTTCGACCATGTAGCCGCATTCAGCAACGCAACTCCGTCCGCCTCACCACGCTTCACGCATCAGTCAAACGAGAAAGCCGGCAACACGCCTACACAAACAACACACACACACAAAAAAACAAACACTCACACACACCAGATGAGGAGCAGAGCATTACGCGAAGAACTTTCGAATGTTCGGAAATCGAGCCAGACCAACCCACCCGACAAAACGACGTGTTCCATTACGAAGCTATTCGAATCAAGCCGAGTCCGTCGCCGTCAATGCCACATGTTGCAGGAGGGAGGATGCGGATGAGGAGAGGAGGAGGAGGAGAGAGAGAGTTAAATATATATCTATATATATATATATATATATATATATTATATATTATATATATATATATATATAGATGAGAAAAGATATGGGAGAGAGACGACTGCGACAACGCAACAACGCCTGCGATACGACCGAGACGCCTGGCGACGCTGATGCGTGCTCTTCGATAGCAAACAGCGCGTCGCTGTAGTTGTAGCTGTTGTAGCTGTGGTTCTTCGAACGCGCTAATACTCACAATCACTGCTAACTACGGACAGCCGGCAGGCACACCAACACAGCAGCAAACAGTGTTCGCTGCGTCGACGCTGCGCGCTCGCGTGACCTCTGCTAGCAGTGCAAGTGCCGGTGCGAGTGCCGATGGCCGAGAGTTCGTCGGAGTCTCGGGGGGTCGCTAATCGCTCGACACTTGACCGGTTGGTTAGTAAGTAGTAGGTGGATGCTCGTAGACGTGGAAATAATTATTAACGTAGTAGATGCCGTACAGTAGTAGCCGTATATTACGTATAATAATGATTAGGAGGAGAATGATGATGATGATGATGGTGATGACGACGACGACGACGACGTGATTCCTGCATCTGACTCTCGTATCTCCTCTGCCTGACTCTGTGTTCTTCTACTGTCGACAGCGTTCGGGCCGGTTCGTCGAACAGTCTGACGTTCTGCGATTCGAACGTGGAACGAGCCGCGCGACCGCCAAGCCGAGAAGAACATCTGATGCCGTCTCCGTCGACACGTTGTTGTTGTTGATGTTGCTGTTAGTGTGATTGTTGCTGTTGTTGTTGATCGGTTAATGTTAATGTTATTGTTGTTGTTGTTGTTGTTGCTGCTTCCTACCACTGGTTGATCGGTTGTTCCTCCGGTGCTCTTTCCGCTAGGCATTTTGCGATCTCTTTGTGCGCCCACCTCACTATGTCCTTATCTGCACGTGTTTAACCCCCTCTATCTCTCTCTCTCTCTCGCGCTCTCTGTATGTGTCTGTCTCTAGCTCTCGCCCCCAGTATATCTCGATCGAGCGGTCGTTTGCTTTTTGCTTTAGTTTCCGTTCCCTCCTCTCGTCCGCCTCGTGAGCCCTCGCCTTCAGATAACAACTAACCTCTTCCTACCTTGACGGGCGACCTCCTCAGCACGGTGAGCCACTACAGGCAGAGAGTGTGCTCTATGCGCAAAAAAAACAACAAAAACAGCAGCAGCAGCAGCCAAAAGAAGCGTAACAGCGTGAATGGTGCAATGCCAGTTGCCGGTGTGATAACCCACGCAGCGCTGGATAAACGCCCAGCAAATGAAAAAATATAGAAGGAACGGCACAATAAAGCAAGAGAAGGTTGCCAACGCATGCAAATCGGTTAATGAGTGAATGAACACGCTGAATGCAAACCTTACAACGTGAGAGAAAGATATTTTTCTTTATATTTATATAGTGTCTGGTTTCCATGGAAGCTTATAATATATAGTACTTACTTGTATACGTTATAGTAATTGCTATGGAATATTAACCCCCGCCTACGATCAGTATTTCCACCAACCTCGCCCGTGTTTCCATGACGATTTAACATAGTACTACTGCCAGAACGATCCAGATATTTTGTGACAAATGTAGCAGATATGTGGAGACATACTTTAATATCGACCTTAATTGACGCCTTTTCGATCCACGCGTGTATATATATATATATATATATATATATATATATATGATAATATTTCATTTAAACCAAAAGCTAGACATTGCACTATCAAATACTATAATGCGTCTAGACACGCTAGCGTAAGGATACTTATCGAGGCTCGGTAAGAACGCAGTTCTTTTTACTGCAGCCGTAAGCCATCGTACTAGTTTCCAAAATAGCTTATATTGTTTTCTGTAATCGTCTCCCATATATCTTCCGCCAAATGTGCTCTGGCGATACGTTTTCTAGAAATGTGCACTAAGTTAGACTAAGCAATTTTTCAGTTTTGCCGGTAAAGTCGGCGACACTTGGCCTGGTATTTCTCGCATATTACCTACGATACTTACTACATACGTGGGTGTCACGCCGTGAGAACCCAACACTGTGCGTAAATTATGGTAATAGCCATGCACCATATGCGTTTGTCACTTCACTGAAGTATTGCCAGCCCCTGCATAATTAGCCGCTCGGGATGAATTCTTATTGTGCGTTATATAAACTGCCAACGCGTCCGGTGTGTAGTGAAGCTGTAAGCCCAGATACGGAATATAGCTTTATCACTGCAAGATATTAATCATAACTTGATCGTGAGGTGTTGATTACATGGACAATGTAGCCAACAGGTAAGTTGCGCCAAGGTTGCTCCAGATGCATGCACCCACAATAACGCAGGAGTATATACAGGGTGTCCGCAAACTTATCAAAAGCGATATATAGGGAATTGTAAAGCTCGTTAAAGCAAATATTTTTCTCTGTGGTTTCTAAGAAGGCTTGTTTCGGGGTGAGAGTAAAATTTTTGACACTGTTGTTGCTGTCCCGACATTGGGCACAAAATGTGCAAATGCAAGACAACCAGTCCTTCTATGCAGAAACTAAGCATATTGTGATCTAGAGTGATTTATCTGATGGAGTAGGTTAGTTATGCATGCACTCAATCTCGATATACCGTTTGAAACACCTTAACTACTCCGCAACCACGGATCAGATCGTCATAAAGTTGGTATCAAATACGTCCAGAAATTCATATTTGCTTCTATGTGTTAGTTTTTGACCGGATGGGATTTTGTTTCGACCTTAGGTCTCACCCAAAGAAAACCCACAGTCAAGGAAAGTGTTGTTGTCGTTAAATTACCGGGGTTTGTGCTTAACCATAGCTTGTTGCGTTGTTCACTGTGGCCCGCTCGAACTCACGGAGTTAATGGTAGCGCAGATCCACAACTGTAAGCAAGGAGAATACGCGAGCGCTTCGGTGCACGGAAAGCCTATATATATATATATATATATATATATATATATATATATATAAATATATATACACCTGACAAATCATGCGTGTCACTAATTAAATAACGAGGCATTTGAAAAACAAAAAACATCTCGCTGTCCCTATGTACTGTCTACACTCAAGGAAACGGACTTGGATAGAACGACGCGGAAAAAACCCTTTTGAGCTAGTCTCACTTTGTGAAGGTACATAGGAAGTGTAGCATGAGTTAGATATTTGTCATCAATGGAATACCACTACTCCTATTGTTTATGTACTTACTCAAGTAGCAGTGGTCTTCCCATGTCTTAGACAAAAACATAGTTATTTGTGTGACCCTGGTACTCCAATTTGATACAAAGGGCTCGATCTCGCCCGTTGAGCTCCCGCTTACAGCAAATCAACACGGCATTAACCGTTCCTTGGGATTGAGGAGGTCCGTCAGGTTCTACGGGCACTTCCTAAGGAAATTGCTTTAGTCAGACATGCCTATTGTGAGCACTAGTGTCAGTTTAACCTTCATAATGAGATTTTAAATAGCGAGCGCATGTCCAGATCTTGGCCAGAGCATATCTTCAGGATCGCTTTTATATTCAATGGCAAGTTCATTGATAACAAAAGCAACCCTAATTTCTGTAGATAGAATATGGTTTTGTTTGTTCGAGGTGAGTACAAAGCTTTTTAGTTGCTATGTCCGCAACCATGGTGCCATCAAGCGCAGAACATCTATGATATGTGTATATACTATTCTACTACCTACCTAAGCCGCGCCCCGGGCCCACTGCTTTTTGGGCTGAATCTCAGCCAAGATTTAACGTCCACGGAACTGCTTTTCGCAATGCTTCATAGTCGGACTCCCATTAATACAAATATGCAATGGTGGGGCTCGAATCCACGCATCTATCACTGCATGATCAATTGGGAGAAAATATTTTACAGGCCAAAGACGAAATACGAAATCTAAAGATCTTCAAGTTACGTCACCATTGAGATGGGGTCGCTTGCTATAGTCGTCAAGTGTACGTAACGAGGCACATCGTATATGGCTGCAATCACTTAGTGTGCTTGAACACTGAGTTCCTGCGAGCCATACCGACACGATCGTATCGTGTCGCCAGATTTTTCTTTATTAAACCAGTCGCCGAGCCACATTTTTCTTTAGGGAACGGGTTTTGGGGTTAGCCAATTCTTGTATGAATAGGGTAGTTCATATCTTAGAGGGGAGGAGTTTAATGACACTGGAATTATAACTTCGATGGGGTTTACTTAGGACGAGAGTGTTTGAGGCTTATACATTGAAGTGGACAGAAATATTGAAGGAAATCGTTTTAGGAATATATACTATGGTAGCGATGACAAGCACGGCCTGGCCAGCAGCCGGATATAAAGACAGACATTTAACTACGGCGTTTGCAGCCCACGGGTTTCATCACGTGTTATGCATTACGCACGGAAGAATTCCACGATCCTTAGGAGTGTTGCAGGTGAAGACCCAATTACGTGAAGGAAGCACTAGTTGTGTCTGATGTATATGTTTATAATTTCACCCAATCTGGGTGTTAATAAATTATAATAAAATCTATCAAAGTATTCGACTATTTTATTATTAAGCGTAATACTCTTCGTAACAGAAGCTTCTGTTCTCCTTACCGAAATGACTATGTTCGCCATATGCAATCGCTTATATATATATATATATATATATATATATATATATGCATGTGCGAATAACCTCAGTGCTGCTTCTACGCCCTTAGGCTGGTTTGCAGGGCCAGAAACCTCTAACACTTGTTCGAGTAGGTAGGATTTATTGGTCGACCCGAGAGCTTGGCTTTAAACCCAGCCGTGACCCGACTGCGTTGCAGTTCAAACCCAACTTTACGGCGTTTGATATCCTCTGACAAGGTGTTAGTCTGATAAAGGCTCGATGGTGTTAACTGAGCGGGGGTTCGGCACATTCAATGTAACGTTTCAACGGATACAATGTATCCGCGGCGGTGTATCTAGCGTTCCACTAAATGTAAGCCTACTACTGTAGTTAATAGTAGATTTACGTGTTTATCCGCTGCTGCTGCTGCTGCGTACGTACGCAGGGCGGTGCTAAGACCCGCCTGAGCGGTGAGGAAATGTTTCACAATTGTTTACTGCCGTATCGAGAGGAAGGTTTCTATTACATTATGGTAAGTAGACCGCTAACGTAGCAGTATACTGTCAGGTAGAAAGTACATTAAGTGTGAACTTCTAATTGCTGCCTTGCAAGTTAATCTTGTCGTGGAACTGACGGAGATGACAGCTTTATGAGTAGGTTACCAATACTTCCTTCATTTTAGCTAATACAAATTGCAGGTACAATATATAAGACGCTATTCCATAGGACATACTAGAAAGTCGACACCTCACAAAGCTTAACATTAGCGTTCACTGGTCAAAACGTCACATCAGCAATATAACTAATCTCAACGTCACCCCGTTTTAGATTGTAAACGTTTGTATTATTTATAACTCGACAACGCACACCAGGTAGAAATGTATGCCAATGTTTCTCACTATCAGTCCATTCCCGTAATTGAGCTCTAAACTATAGAATGATAACAATATGTTCCCTTAATATTTTTTATCTAATCTTTTGACAAGGCACAACCACTTGTTGGTGCTTGATCCTGTAGGAGCTCTTTCGGCTGAAACTCATTGTTGCGCCTGTTGACAATATGTCACATGAAACACGCATTGAGCACATGGCTTAAGTGCTGCTGTTAAAGATCCGACAAGTTAACTAACGAATGCTGCTGCATATGTTTGCACGACCATTTCGGTCAAAATGAATGTTGTTGCGCTTCGCTGATACTAACGGATGCACCAGCTATTTGTCTTATGGAAGTAGATAACACCTAATTTGACGGGCGGCAAAAGAAGCAAAGACAACAATGATAACAACAACGACAGCAGAAACAACACGTGTTTTGGTACACACTGGTATTACCGAGCAAGATGGCTTAGTGGCAACAGCCTTTGCCTTGCATTCGGGAGGTCTGGGTTCGAGAGCCAGACCGGCCAATCCTAAATTGGTTTTCATGGTTCCCAATTTAAACAAAGTGAATGCCAGAGTGGATTAAAAATCGACCATGATCGAAAAAAAAAGGGAGCACAGATGCCTCAATAAAAAGAGATGGTGCATTACCATCCAACCGGCAGCTTGGGCGGATAAGTAGCGTGTCATGCGCCACGTGGTACACCCTCTCTGGCCGTTGGCCTCCCTACGCCGGCTGGGTCTGCCCCGGTTGGGGTTTCCCTTTCCGATCGGCCGGGTCCTTTCTCGGCACAGAGTTCGGAGTTAGCGCGAGTTCATCAGTGGATCGTTGGCGTTGTTGCTGCCGCCGCCGCCGCTGCTGCTCACATAAGCAAGCGCGGCACAGTGCACATACCCTTGACTTCCTCGCATTGCATACGTTTCCTAGATATTTTCTATAACTCAGGTCGTCTGAGCTTTTGCGTCTGTACTGCTGTAATCATCACTATAGACATCGTACGTTACGTGTCGTTATCGCCACGTTCATCGGCACCGACCTACAGTGACTGGTGTTATTGTGTGAAGACCTCAGCGACAATAGAAATCTACCACCTCATTGGCGGGCATCGTTGCTTTGTTTGTCAACCCGCCAGTGAACTTAATGAAAATAGGAATGGCGACTCCAACTACGTCCGGCTATTCTGCAGGTTTCAGGAATTCGCGTATTTAAGTCTGGTGCGTCCAGCGATCATGTGGTGCACCAATGTGGAGTGTCAGTTTGCCGGTTTTTGAAATGCCGACCATCTCGTTAGATTGAGGACAAACGAGCACCGGCAAGCCACATGGAGCAGCTTCCAACTTCAACGAACGAATGTCGTCCCCCAGTCGAGTGATGTTTCGGGAGTGCGGCCGGGCTTCTTAACGGCCCGATGTATCAATAACATTGATAACGTGTCACAGCAACAGCAACAACAGCAGAAAGAAAAATGTTGACAAACCACACTAACAACAACAACAACACCAAATGCGTCACCACTCAGCGGAAACACAGCAGCAGATGAAAAAAGGTATGCTGTTTAGACTCAAAACGTTTAGTTGTAGGACTACCATTACTAAAGGCGTACAGTTAGTTTATACGCTGTACTATAGTACAGTGTACAGTGTTTGCGTTTTTCACTGTTGGGCTCTGTCGGAGTATAAGGGATCATCAGGGCACTGTTGCGTTCCCCCGCAAGCCCGCAATCAATTTTGGCTAGGGCTGAACACAAATTCGCTCGATTTTTACTCGATGTAGCCGGTCTGTTAATAATCGCAAAATGTATTGCTTCATTGGTAGTAACTCGTCGTGAGCACAGAGAAGATTGTTGTTGTTGTTGTCACCGCTGTTATAGTTGTTGTTGTTGCCGTTGTTATAGATGTTTCTACTGTGATTGCTGTTATTGCTGGGTGGTCACAATGTTGTGACGTTATACTAATGGCGCCAAGCTCAGTGAGCACCAAGTTTGTCGTGTTAGAGGAGGGGAGTTGGTCCAATGGTGTACAATGGGTCGACATCGAGACATACGACGTGATTACACAATCCAACGGGTGCTCTCATGATCAATATTACCTGATTATAAGCAACATTGTGCACAATACGAATTTGTTCAGCTGCCTTTGAGCACTGCGGAAGGACTTGTGGTACTATAAGATATATTGAATGCATCACCCTTGTCGCCTACGTACGTGTCGCCTATAAGATAGTTTGAACGTATCACCTATCGTGGTCTATTGTCGTCTCTTTGTTTTGAATTGTCTTATGGATTATATATGGGATATATAGGATATATATATCTATATCTATATATATATATATATATATATATTCATCCCAATTCATCGCACCCAGTCTAAATTCTAAGCAAACATGATTAAAATATAATTTTGTCACATTATCATACACATTTGTGTACACTATTTTCTTAGAAGACAGAGAATAGATTATTTCAATTCCGACCAGCTGGAACCTATAAAGCATGGTCTTGTCGGGTGGTTTGGTTGTGGCCTCTACGACCACCATCACCATAATCATCATAATCATCACCATCATCGCCATCATCAGTCCCTCGTTCTCGAGACTGTCGCTCGCGGCGGCGCACCTCACAGCCAGCGACGCAGCCAACGTCAGAAAGCCACTGTGCTGTGCTAGGCTGACTTGAGACGATCGGTCGGTCGGTCGGCCTGTCGGTGTTCATTTGGCTTCGAGGCAGCAGCGACCAGTGACGATGATGATGATGAAGACGACGATGATGAAGACGATGATGATGATGAAGACGATGATGATGATGAAGACGATGATGATGGTGATGATGCTGAGCATGCTAGCGCTGATGACGCTGTCCTGCAATAATGTTCGTTAGGCCTGCCGTTCCCGCTGACGAATACACCACCCACCCACCGATCGACAGCGGCATCGACCAAGTCTGCTTCAACTGTTGCTGCTGCTGCTGTTGCTCCAGCCTCTGAGCTTGTCACTGGTTTTGCTGCTGGTGCTGCTGCTGCTGTAGGAGTTGTTCGATCGAGGTGGTGGGGAAGGTCGATACTAGGCCAGCATCGACTAGCCCAGCTTCGCGGCGGTCCTATGTGTCTCGATCGCGCCGTATTGATTTATCGACCGCACCACTATATTTAGCCTTCGTCGTTCGACGTACGGCTATTACTACTGCTTCTTCTCCGCGTTATCGTCGTCCTCTACCGCCGCCCCCCCCTTCCACCTCATGCTCTACCCTATTCCCCCTTCCACCTCATGCTCTACCCTATTCCCCCTTCCACCTCATGCTCTACCCTATTCCCTCTTCCACCTCATGCTCTACCCTATCCCCCCTACCCCATCATCGCCCCGTTCCCCGGTCGTTGTCCTTTTCGTCCTCAGCCTCGCACCTCGGGTGTTTATTCCTCTCTCTCGCTCTCTCTCTCTCTCTCTCTCTGGCAAAAAGGGGTGATAACCGTATCGAACGGTATGAGAACGGTACCATCCTCCTCCTTCGCCCCCCCCCCTCGGCGTGAGGAGGCGGTAGGATCGGGCGCCATTTCTGCTCCTCATCCGGCATGCGACGTTGTTCGTTCGACGCCCGCGCTCACACGGGCAGCGGCGACGACGACGACGGCGCTGGTGGCGGCGGCGGCAGTCGTACAGTGTGAATGAAAGCTGGTCGCGTCTTGATTTGCGTCGTTCCTGCACTGGAACCATTCGAGGATCTCTCTAAGATGTCCATGCACAGCCGTACAGATGGCGTTTCTATGTGCTGTGTTAGCCGATCTCCTTTGGCTCTAAACTAGTGTTATGACGTGATCGCCTGCTGCCACCTCTCGCCCGAGAGGAGAGAATCTCCTACCGGCGACAATCGAGAGGAAGATCCTCTGGCGGCGGTGACGACGGACGAACGAATAAAAGCGACGAGAACAAGGTCTCTCGTTCTGGACGCCTCCAAGAAGTCACATCCGACATATACGGGGTGTCAGATGTGACGTAAAACAAGAAATTCGTACGAATGTGTATAAATAAGGGAGTTCGCAGTAATCACTTAAAGCCGCGCTCGGCCATCGCCGGCTCACAGCGAAATAGCCAAACATGCAGGCGGGAACGTTGGCACGGCTGTGCCTCGGTGCACCATGCGCACAGGGGCCAATCAACAAGGGGGCTATCTGTACATCATAAGGCAGTCGCGTCTCTCTCTGTCTCTTTCTCTATCTCCGTGCGTCTCATATCTGAAGAACTAAGTGTGCTTTCTAGCTAACCGTGAGTCGTCTAGCCGCACGACTCGGTCCACCTGCGAGCGAACGGCCCCAGGTAAAATAACGGATCAAAACGTCAATAGTGATCGTTAGTATAATAGCTGTGGGAGTCGTAGTGTTGTTAAGTTATTACTTTTGTCGTTTGCTCAAATTTTGCTGTTTTTGCTGCCATCGATGCTATTTTTAGTATAATAATTGTTGCCGTTGTCGCTGTTGTTTTTTATGATGATATTGTTGGTGTTGTTATTATTGTTGTTGCTGCCGCTGCGCTAGATCACGAATCAGACGACATCGGGCCGATGGCAACACTGCGACTATGTTGTACCATCGCAAGTTAGGCTCGTTGAGAGAAATACGGCTGCGTAACGCTTTTCCGTCCGTGGTGGGCGATCAGCGGCCGCCCAAGTCATACCAGTGGGCCAGGCGAGGCCAGGCCACATGCCGAATTATACGCATGGATTGGTGCCATGTTGCTCTAACTGCTACTACGAATAACGCTGTTTCGACTTCACTGCTCATGATAGCGATTTTGCTAGCAATAGCCGATCGATCAAGAGTTGTCGGCCGGGAAATACGCTGGCACAGCAACAGCGGCAGCGGGAACAACAAGAGCAGCAAAAACAACAACAATAACAACAACAACAACCTTGTTACAAGTACCGCTGAAAGCAGCTTACTGGTGGACTACCAGTAAGCTGCTTGCAGCGGTACTTGTAACGATGAGGCAGAGAGGGAACATCAAGCAGACACCGGGACAAATGCCAGCCACAGCACTATTGCTATGAGGGACGACGATGACGATGATGACAACAACAATCGCCTCAATGATGGCAGGCGCTACGACAGCTATAACAAGTACATAAACAACAACAAACACAACAGCAACAACAAAAACAACAGCAACAACAATAACAACAACAGCAACAACGACAACAAGCATGACATCGACCGTAACGAACGCCGAAACGATGACGACGACGACGACGACGGCGTCGTGGTCGTGGTCGTAGAGCCCATACGATGGCGCCCGCGCAGCCACGACGGCGACAGAATGACCGTGGCTCACAGCAACGTGATGGCCCTCGGTCGATTTCGGAAGCTATTGGAGATCGATCACATAGAGAGAGAGCCCTTGCTCCGGGCCACCCAAACCCTTCCTCATACCGGGAACGAGGGTGCCCGCCCCCTATTCCTCGTAGTCCCCCACCCCCTCTCTCTCCCCCCCTCCCCCCCCCCCCTCTCTCTCTCTCTCTCTCTCTCTCTCTCTCTATCTATCTATCTCTCTCTCGCTATCCTCTCTCTCTCTCTCTCTCTCTCTCTCTCTGTGTGTATCCCTATCTCACTCACACACTATTGTTTTCTCGTTCTCGTATTTCTCGTATCCCCATCTCTCTCTCTCTCGTTCCCATCTTACCCCGCTCTATATCTCTGTCTATATCGTTCCCTATTACTGTTACTCGCCCCCGGGGCTCGCCTCCAAGCCAGCCGAGCCCACATGGTTTCAGTATACATACGAACGCAGGAACAGTCGCCGACGACGCGAAGCCGTATACTAGGCAAGCAGTAGCAGCTGTACCAGCAGTTGGTTGGTGAGGAAGACCGAGGGGCAGACTGGGAACTGAGACAGAGAGAGAGAGAGAGAGAGCTATAGCGGGATGCGAGAGGAATAAGCAGACGTATCTTGCACTTATACTATCACTGCGCACCTTCATTATATGTATTTAAATATATATATATATATATATACGCCCGATCCCATAACTAAGATGTGTCCACAGAACAAACCCGAATTGACTAAGCGAGCTACAGCGATCGATCGAACCAACGATGGCGATTTAGCGTTCTGGAGACGCAATGATCGACCACTATGGCAGAAGCACAATCACTCTCAAGTTCTTACGGCCGAGTTCTACCAAACCTTAAAATGTTTATATATATATATATATATATATATATATAAAGCAAAACCAATGCTTGGCTTATATTGTTTTTCACGCTCAATGACCCTTTTAAAAGACATTTCAGCCCCCTTGGCCCATTGGTTGGTTATTATTTTTTCGCCGAGTTGTACTAGCTCCTAAACTTTGTTGAACGTTTTTTTGCACAATGTTTTAACCCTGCGCCCCCCCCCCACCCCTCCTTCTTTGCACTAAAATTACCTAACGGCGCCAATGGAACTCTGAGAGTGCTGTTTGTCTTACAAAGTTTGACTTTTTTTTGTTAGTTTTTGCTTGTAGGGCGTTCGTCGGTGGCGGCGTGGACTAGTGCGCCATGGTTTGTCAATGGTCATGGTTTTGATCTACTCGTGTATTGCCGGTTCGATCCCTGTTGTGGATCGAACTTTATTTAAGCGATGCGTATTGAAAATCGACGATGAACCATACCGCACCGCATCTCAACATGTCCGGCCCGGTCGGTGCATTGAAGATGTACCGCACGGCCATTCCAAGCCCGTAGGGGACAGAGGATCGTATTGGGTGTGCGCCTGTGTGTGGTCGTTAATCGATACAACGCCACTGTGTCGTTGTATCTTTTGTTTTACAGCATCGCCATGCACTCTTATGAAGCTGCGCATATCTATGCGAATTTAACGTTACCGACACTGTGCTCAGTGAAAACTGTTTAATTGTATTGAATCAATTACATCATTTTGTTTATGATAGACGACATTAGCACAGTATATACCACACAGTTTTGTAAAAAAATTATATATACATATATATATATATATATATATATATATATATATATATATATATATATATATATGGGGAAAAAGTAAGGTTGCTCTTCTCCTAATGGATGCCTACAATGACGGTTGAATTTCTTGCGTTTCTGTTTAGGGAACACGCCAACATATGTTCGCCGATTATCTAACTAAATGATTGATCTCGTTGTCCCGTTGAAGGCAACTGCGGACCACAATTGACCGTCACTGGCCAAACCACGAGCGGATAGGAAGAGAGAGAGTGAAAGAAGAACGGAGCGTATGATAAACCTCGTGCGTTATGATAATGATTGCCATAAAGTGACTGCTGACTGCCATAAAATAATATATGTAAATAGCCATCGATTCGTAGATTATGTTCAATGTGAGCAACTTGTACATTTACCTTTCAACTTTGTATTAAACTCAGAAATGTTGGCTTGTGATAATGATTGATGATGATTCTGTTTCGCTCTTTTGCCATTTATACAACACATATTGTGTTAAAAATAAATAATAACATATATATGTATATATACATATACATTTAGATGTATATATCTAAGTAGCTGCCAAATTCAAGATGTAGCGTTACTTGACGAAAGGACGCGTAAAGATCGTGAACATTTATCATGAGAAGGGAAACTCTGCACGGGCATACGGGCGAGCTCTTCGTGCAATTTACGGTTGGCTTAACCTGCCTCGTAAGAGCGCTATTCGAAACTCTTGGCGTTTTGGCCAAAAGTGTGGAACATTATCTGGAAACGTCGATTCGGCGACGCGCGCAACAACTGGGTCTTTCGCGCACATCAGCTTTGCCAGTTGGGCTTTCCAGATGATGTAGCGCCGAAATGCCGATTTTGTAAACAAAAAATTTCCTTTTGACGAATACAACATTTATCTGAATGCAAGTGTCAATAGACAAACCTGTCGCATTTGGGCAACCAAGAACACTTACGTGATCTACGAAGTGCCATTTCATGCTCCATATGTGACGGTCTAGTGCGAGTAGCTGTGCTCTAGGCAGTTTTTTTGCAGAAGTAGGCGTAATAGAAACATTACATATATGACCATAATAGCTTGCTTTTGTTAATAGTTGTGATTTTATGCTATGTTATTATTGGATTCTGATTTTTTCACTGCACGCTAAGTAGCGAACCTTTTCGCAAAATATAGAAGGAACGGCACAATAAAGCAAGAGAAGGTTGCCAACGCAATGCAAATCGCTTAATAAGTGAATGAACACGCTGAATGCAAACCTTACAAAGTGAGGGAAGAGATATTTTTTCTTTATATTTATATAGTGTCTGGTTTCAATGGAAGCTTATAATATATAGTACTTTTAGTTAGTAGTTTAACTAGATAGTGTTTTACACAGACAGTGTGAATAAAAGAAATTGATAATATATAGTACTTACTTGTATACGTTATAGTAATTGCTATGGAATATTAACCCCCGCCTACGATTAGTATTTCCACCGACCTCGCCCGTGTTTCCATGACGATTTAACATAGTACTACTGTCAGAACGATCCAGATATTTCGTGACAAATGTAGCAGATATGTGGAGACATACTTTAATATCGACCTTAATTGACACTTTTCGATCCACGCGTGTATATATATATATATATATATATATATATATATATATATATATATATGATAGTATTTCATTTAAACCAAAAGCTAGACATTGCACCTATCAAATACTATAATGCGTCTAGACACGCTAGCGTAAGGAGTACTTATCGAGGCTCGGTAAGAACGCAGTTCTTTTTACTGCAGCCGTAAGCCATCGTACTAGTTTCCAAAATAGCTTGTATTGTTTTCTGTAATCGTCTCCTATATATCTTCCGCCAAATGTGCTCTGGCGATACGTTTTCTAGAAATGTGCACTAAGTTAGACTAAGCAATTTTTCAGTTTTGCCGGTAAAGCCGGCGACACTTGGCCTGGTATTTCTCGCATATTACCTACGATACTTACTACATACGTGGGTGTCACGCCGTGAGAACCCAACACTGTGCGTAAATTATGGTAATAGCCATGCACCATATGCGTTTGTCACTTCACTGAAGTATTGCCAGCCCCTGCATAATTAGCCGCTCGGGGTGAATTCTTATTGTGCGTTATATAAACTGCCAAACGCGTCCGGTGTGTAGTGAAGCCGTAAGCCCAGATACGGAATATAGCTTTATCACTGCAAAATATTAATCATAACTTGATCGTGAGATGTTGATTACATGGACAATGTAGCCAACAGGTAAGTTGCGCCAAGGTGCTCCAGATGCATGCACCCACAATAACGCAGAAGTATATACAGGGTGTCCGCAAACTTATCAAAAGCGATATATAGGGAATTGTAAAGCTCGTTAAAGCAAATATTTTTCTCTGTGGTTTCTAAGAAGGCTTGTTTCGGGGTGAGAGTAAAATTTTTGACACTGTTGTTGCTGCCCGACATTGGGGCACAAAATGTGCAAATGCAAGACAACCAGTCCTTCTATGCAGAAACTAAGCATATTGTGATCTAGAGTGATTTATCTGATGGAGTAGGCCAGTTATGCATGCACTCAATCTCGATATACCGTTTGGAACACCTTAACTACTCCGCAACCACGGATCAGATCGTCATAAAGTTGGTATCAAATCCGTCCAGAAATTCATATTTGCCTCTATGTGTTAGTTTTTGACCGGATGGGATTTTGTTTCGACCTTAGGTCTTACCCAAAGAAAACCCACAGTCAAGGAAAGTGTTGTTGTCGTTAAATTACCGGGGTTTGTGCTTAACCATAGCTTGTTGCGTTGTTCACTGTGGCCCGCTCGAACTCACGGAGTTAATGGTAGCGCAGATCCACAACTGTAAGCAAGGAGAATACGCGAGCGCTTCGGTGCACGAAAAGCCTATATATATATATATATATATATATATATATATATATATATAGATATATATACACCTGACAAATCATGCGTGTCACTAATTAAATAACGAGGCATTTGAAAAACAAAAAACATCTCGCTGTCCCTATGTACTGTCTACACTCAAGGAAACGGACTTGGATAGAACGACGCGGAAAAAACCCTTTTAAGCTAGTCTCACTTTGTGAAGGTACATAGGATGTGTAGCATGAGTTAGATCTTTGTCATCAATGGAATACCACTACTCCTATGGTTTATGTACTTACTCAAGTAGCAGTGGTCTTCCCATGTCTTAGACAAAAACATAGTTATTTGTGTGACCCTGGTACTCCAATTTGATACAAAGGGCTCGATCTCGCCCGTTGAGCTCCCGCTTACAACAAATCAACACGGCATTAACCGTTCCTTGGTATTGAGGAGGTCCGTCAGGTTCTACGGGCACTTCCTAAGGAAATTGCTTTAATCAGACATGCCTATTGTGAGCACTAGTGTCAGTTTAACCTTCATAATGAGATTTTAAATAGCGAGCGCATGTCCAGATCTTGGCCAGAGCATATCTTCAGGATCGCTTTTATATTCAATGGCAAGTTCATTGATAACAAAAGCAACCCTAATTTCTGTAGATAGAATATGGTTTTGTTTGTTCGAGGTGAGTACAAAGCTTTTTAGTTGCTATGTCCGCAACCATGGTGCCATCAAGCGCAGAACATCTATGATATGTGTATATACTATTGGAAAGCCTACCTAAGCCGCGCCCCGGGCCCACTGCTTTTTGGGCTGAATCTCAGCCAAGATTTAACGTCCACGGAACTGCTTTTCGCAATGCTTCATAGTCGGACTCCCATTAATACAAATATGCAATGGTGGGGCTCGAATCCACGCATCTATCACTGCATGATCAATTGGGAGAAAATATTTTACAGGCCAAAGACGAAATACGAAATCTAAAGATCTTCAAGTTACGTCACCTTTGAGATGGGGTCGCTTGCTATAGTCGTCAAGTGTACGTAACGAGGCACATCGTATATGGCTGCAATCAATTAGTGTGCTTGAACACTGAGTTCCTGCGAGCCATACCGACACGATCGTATCGTGTCGCCAGATTTTTCTTTATTAAACCAGTCGTCGAGCCACATTTTTCTTTAGGGAACGGGTTTTGGGGTTAGCCAATTCTTGTGTGAATAGGGTAGTTCATATCTTAGAGAGGAGGAGTTTAATGACACTGGAATTATAACTTCGATGGGGTTTACTTAGGACGAGAGTGTTTGAGGCTTATACATTGAAGTGGACAGAAATATTGAAGGAAATCGTTTTAGGAATATATACTATGGGAGCGATGACAAGCACGGCCTGGCCAGCAGCCGGATATAAAGGCAGACATTTAACTACGGCGTTTGCAGCCCACGGGTTTCATCACGTGTTATGCATTACGCACGGAAGAATTCCACGATCCTTAGGAGTGTTGCAGGTGAAGACCCAATTACGTGAGGGAAGCACTAGTTGTGTCTGATGTATATGTTTATAATTTTACCCAATCTGGGTGTTAATAAATTATAATAAAATCTATCAAAGTATTTGACTATTTTATTATTAAGCGTAATACTCTTCGTAACAGAAGCTTCTGTTCTCCTTACCGAAATGACTATGTTCGCCATATGCAATCGCTTATATATATATATATATATATATATATATATATATATATATATATATATATATATATATATATATATATGCATATTTATGCATGTGCTGCATGTGCGAATATCCTCAGTGCTGCTTCTACGCCGTTAGGCTCGTTTGCAGGGCCGGAAACCTCTAACACTTGTTAGAGTAGGTAGAAATTTATTGGTTGACCCGAGAGCTTGGCTTTAAACCCAGCTGTGACCCGACTGCGTTGCAGTTCAAACTTAACTTTACGGCGTTTGATATCCTCTGACAAGGTGTTAGTCTGATAAGGGCTCGATGGTGTTAATTAAGCGGGGGTTCGGCACATTCAGTGTAACGTTTCAACGGATACAATGTATCCGCGGCGGTGTATCTAGCGTTCTACTGTAGGTATGTAAGCCTATTACTGTAGAGGATAATAGATTTACGTGCATTAACCGCTGCTGCTGCTGCTGCGTACGTACGCAGGGCGGTGCTAAAACCCGCCTAAGCGGTGAGGGAATGTTTCACAATTGTTTACTGCTGTATCGAGAAGAAGGTTTCTATTGCATTATGGTAAGTAGACCGCTAACGTAGCAGTATACTGTCAGGTAGAAAGTACATTGAGTTTGCACTTCTAATTGCTGCCTTGCAAGTTAATCTTGTAGTGAAACTGACTGAAATGACGGTTTTATGAGTAGGTTAGCAATACTTCCTTCATTTTAGCTAATACGAATTGCAGGTACAATATATAAGACGCTATTCCATACGACATACTAGAAAGTCGACACCTCACAAAGCTTAACATTAGCGTTTACTGGTCAGAACCCATATCAACAATATAACTAATCTTAACGCCACCGCGTTTTAGATCGTACATTTGTATTTATAACTTGTATATATAACTCGGCGACGCACACCAGGTAGAAATGTATGCCAATGTTGCTCACTATCAGTCCATTCCAGTAATTGGGCTCTAAACTATAGAATGATAACAATATGTTTGTTGAATATTTTTTATCTAATTTTTTGAGAAGGCACAACCACTTGTTAGAACTTGATCTTGTAGGAGCTCTTGCGGCTGAAACTCATTGTTGCGCCTGTTGACAATATGTCACATGAAACACGCATGGAGCACGTGGCTTAAGTGTTGCTGTTGAAGATCCGACAAGTTAACTAGCGAATGGTGCTGCATATGTTTGCACAATCATTTCGGTCAAAATGAATGTTGTTGCGCTTCGCTGATCAACTAACGGATGCACCAGCTATTTGTCTTATGGAAGTAGATAACACCTAATTTAACGGGCGGCAAAAGAAACGAGGACAACAATGGTAACAACAACAGCAGCAGAAACAACACGTGTTTTGGTACACACTGGTATTGCCGAGCAAGATGGCTTAGTGGCAACAGCCTTTGCCTTGCATTCGGGAGGCCTGGGTTCGAGACGCAGACCGGCCAATCCTAAATTGGTTTTCATGGTTCCCAATTTAAACAAAGTGAATGCCAGAGTGGATTAAAAATCGACCATGATCGAAAAAAAAAAAGGGAGCACAGATGCCTCAATAAAAAAAGATGGTGCATTACCATCCAACCGGCAGCTTGGGCGGATAAGTAGCGTGTCATGCGCCACGTGGTACACCCTCTCTGGCCCTTGGCCTCCCTACGCCGGCTGGGTCTGCCCCGGTTGGGGTTTCCCTTTCCGATCGGCCTGGTCCTTTCTCGGCACAGAGTTCGGAGTTGGCGCGCGAGTTCATCAGTGGATCGTTGGCGTTGTTGCTGCCGCCGCCGCCGCTGCTGCTGCTTACATAAGCAAGCGCGGCACAGTGCACATACCCTTAACTTCCTCGCATTGCATACATTTCCTAGATATTTTCTAAAGCTCAGGTCGTCTGAGCTTTTGCGTCTGTACTGCTGTAATCATCACTACAAACATCGTACGTTACGTGTCGTTATCGCCACGTTCATCGGCTCCGACCTACAGTGACTGGTGTTATTGTGTGAAGACCTCAGCGACAATAGAAATCTACCACCTCATTGGCGGGCATCGTCGCTTTGTTTGTCTATCCGCCAGTGTACTTAATGAAAATAGGAATGACGACTCCAACTACGTCCGGCTATTCTGCAGGTTTCAGGAATTCGCGTATTTAAGTGTGGCGCGTCCAGCGATCATGTGGTGCACCAATGTGGAGTGTCAGTTTGCCGGTTTTTGAAATTCCGACCATCTCGTTAGATTGAGGACAAACGAGCACCGGCAAGCCACATGGAGCAGCTTCCAACTTCAACGAACGAATGTCGTCCCCCAGTCGAGTGATGTTTCGGGAGTGCGGCCGGGCTTCTTAACGGTCCGATGTATCAATAACATTGATAACGTTTCACAGCAACAGCAACAACATCAGAAAGAAAAATGTTGACAAACCACTCTAACAACAACAACACCAAATGCGTCACCACTCAGCGGAAACACAGCAGCAGATGAAATAAAGGTATGCTGTTTAGACTCAAAACGTTTAGTTGTAGGACTACCATTACTAACGGCGTACAGTTAGTTTATACGCTGTACTATAGTACAGTGTACAGTGTTTGCGTTTTTCACTGTTGGGCTCTGTCTGAGTATAAGGGATCATCAAGGCACTGTTGCGTTCCCCCGCAAGCCCACAATCAATTTTGGCTAGGGCTGAACACAAATTCGCTCGATTTTTACTCGATGTAGCCGGTCTGTTAATAATCGCAAAATGTATTGCTTCATTGGTAGTAACTCGTCGTGAGCACAGAGAAGATTGTTGTTGTTGTTGTTGTTGTCGCCGCTGTTATAGTTGTTGTTGTTGCCGTTGTTATAGTTGTTCCTACTGTGATTGCTGTTATTGCTGGGTGGTCACAATGTTGTGACGTTATACTAATGGCGCCAAGCTCAGTGAGCACCAAGTTTGTCGTGTTAGAGGAGGGAGTTGGTCCAATGGTGTACAATGGGTCGACATCGAGACATACGACGTAATTACACAATCCAACGGGTGCTCTCATGATCAATATTACCTGATTATAAGCAACATTGTGCACAATACGAATTTGTTCAGCTGCCTTTGAGCACTGCGGAAGGACTTGTGGTACTATAAGATATATTGAATGCATCACCCTTGTCGCCTATAAGATAGTTTGAACGTATCGTCTATCGTGGTCTATTGTCGTCTCTTTGTTTTAAATTGTCTTATGGATTATATATATATATATATATATATATATATATATTCATCCCAATTCATCGCACCCAGTCTCAATTCTAAGCAAACATGATTAAAATATAATTTTGTCACATTATGATACACATTTGTGTACACTATTTTCTTAGAAGACAGAGAATAGATCATTTCAATTCCGACCAGCTGGAACCTATAAAGCATGGTCTTGTCGGGTGGGTTGGTTGTGGCCTCTACGACCACCATCACCATAATCATCATAATCATCACCATCATCGCCATCATCAGTCGCTCGTTCTCGAGACTGTCGCTCGCGGCGGCGCACCTCACAGCCAGCGACGCAGCCAACGTCAGAAAGCCACTGTGCTGTGCTAGGCTGACTTGAGACGATCGGTCGGTCGGTCGGCCGGCCTGTCGGTGTTCATTTGGCTTCGAGGCAGCAGCGATCAGTGACGATGATGATGATGATGAAGACGACGATGATGATGATGATGATGATGATGAAGACGACGATGATGATGATGATGAAGACGACGATGATGAAGACGATGATGATGGTGATGATGCTGAGCATGCTAGCACTGATGACGCTGTCCTGCGATAATGTTCGTTAGGCCTGTCGTTCCCGCTGACGAATACACCACCCACCCACCGATCAACAGCGGCATCGACCAAGTCTGCTGCAACTGCTGCTGCTGCTGCTGTTGCTCCAGCCTCTGAGCTTGTCGCTGGTTCTGCTGGTGCTGCTGCTGCTGTAGGAGTTGTTCGATCGAGGCGGTGGGGAAGGTCGATACTAGGCCAGCATCGACTAGCCCAGCTTCGCGGCGGCCCTATGTGTCTCGATCGCACCGTATTGATTTATCGACCGCACCACTATATTTAGCCTTCGCCGTTCGACGTACGGCTATTACTACTGCTTCTTCTCCGCGTTATCGTCGTCCTCTACCGCCGCCCCCCCCCCTTCCACCTCATGCTCTACCCTATTCCCCCTTCCACCTCATGCTCTACCCTATTCCCCCTTCCACCTCATGCTCTACCCCATCCCCCCTTCCACCTCATGCTCTACCCTATCCCCCCTACCCCATCATCGCCCCCGTTCCCCGGTCGTTGTACTTTTCGCCCTCAGCCTCGCACCTCGGGTGTTTATTCCTCTCTCTCGCTCTCTCTCTCTCTCTCTCTGGCAAAAAGGGGTGATAACCGTATCGAACGGTATGAGAACGGTACCATCCTCCTCCTTCGCCCCCCCCCCTCGGCGTGAGGAGGCGGTAGAATCGGGCGCCACTTCTGCTCCTCATCCGGCATGCGACGTTTTTCGCTCGACGCCCGCGCTCACACGGGCGGCGGCGGCGACGACGACGACGGCGCTGGTGGCGGCGGCGGCAGTCGTACAGTGTGAATGAAAGCTGGTCGCGTCTTGATTTGCGTCGTTCCTGCACTGGAACCATTCGAGGATCTCTCTAAGAGGTCCATGCTCAGCTGTACAGATGGCTTTCCTATGTGCTGTGTTAGCCGATCTCCTTTGGCTCTGAACTAGTGTTATGACGTGATCGCCTGCTGTCACCTCTCGCCCGAGAGGAGAGAATCTCCTACCGGCGACAAGCGAGAGGAAGATCCTCTGGCGGCGGTGACGACGGACGAACGAATAAAAGCAACGAGAACAAGGTCTCTCGTTCTGGACGCCTCCAAGAAGTCACATCCGACATATACGGGGTGTCAGATGTGACGTAAAACAAGAAATTCGTACGAATGTGTATAAATAAGAGAGTTCGCAGTAATCACTTAAAGCCGCGCTCGGCTATCGCCGGCTCACAGCGAAATAGCCAAACATGCAGGGGGGAACTGTATCAAGGGGGCTATCTGTACATCATAAGGCAGTCGCGTCTCTCTCTCTCTCTCTCTCTATCTCCGTGCGTCTCATTTCTGAAGAACTAAGTGTGCTTTCTAGCTAACCGTGAGTCGTCTAGCCGCATGACTCGGTCCACCTGCGAGCGAACTGTCCCAGGTAAATAACGGATCAAAACGTCAATAGTGATCGTCAGTATAATAGCTATGGGAGTCGACGTGTTGTTAAGTTATTACTTTTGTCGTTTGCTCAACGTTTGCTGTTTTTGCTGCCATCGATGCTATTTTTAGTATAAGAATTGTTGCCGTTGTCGCTGTTGTTTTTTTATGATAATATTGTTGGTGTTGTTATTATTGTTGTTGCTGCCGCTGCGCTAGATCACGAATCAGACGACATCAGGCCGATGACAACACTGCGACTATGTTGTACCATCGCAAGTTAGGCTCGTTGAGAGAAATACGGCTGCGTAACGCTTTTCCGTCCGTGGTGGGCGATCAGCGGCCGCCCAAGTCATACCAGTGGGCCAGGCCAGGCCAGGCCAGGCCACATGCCGAATTATACGCATGGATTGGTGCCATGTTGCTCTAACTGCTACTACGAATAACGCTGTTTCGACTTCACTGCTCATAATAGCGATTTTGCTAGCAATAGCCGATCGATCAAGAGTTGTCGGCCGGGAAATACGCTGGCACAGCAACAGCGGCAGCAGGAACAACAAGAGCAGCAAAAAACAACAACAACAACACACAACAACAACAACAACAACAACAACAACAACCTTGTTACAAGTACCGCTGAAAGCAGCTTACTGGTGGACTACCAGTAAGCTGCTTGCAGCGGTACTTGTAACGATGAGGCAGAGAGGGAACATCAAGCAGACACCGGGACAAATGCCAGCCACAGCACTATTGCTATGAGGGACGACGATGACGATGATGACAACAACAATCGCCTCAATGATGGCAGGCGCTACGACAGCTACAACAAGTACATAAACAACAACAAACACAACAGCAACAACAAAAACAACAGCAACAACGACAACAAGGATGACATCGACCGTAACGAACGCCGGAACGGTGACGACGACGGCGTCGTGGTCGTAGAGCCCATACGATGGCGCCCGCGCAGCCACGACGGCGACAGAATGACCGTGGCTCACAGCAACGTGATGGCCCTCGGTCGATTTCGGAAGCTATTGGAGATCGATCACATAGAGAGAGCCCTTGCTCCGGGCCACCCAAACCCTTCCTCATACCGGGAACGAGGGTGCCCGCCCCCTATTCCTCGTAGTCCCCCGACTCTGTCCCACCCCCCCCCCCTACCTCTCTCTCTCTCTCTCTCTCTCTCTCTGTGTATCCCTATCTCACTCACACTATTGTTTTCTCGTTCCCGTATTTCTCGTATCCCCCATCTCTCTCTCTCTCTCTCTTTCCCATCTTACCCCGCTCTATATCTCTGTCTATATCTTTCCCTATTCGTGTTACTCGCCCCCGGGGGCTCGCCTCCAAGCCAGCCGAGCCCACATGGTTTCAGTATACATACGAACGCAGGAACAGTCGCCGACGACGCGAAGCCGTATACTAGGCAAGCAGTAGCAGCTGTACCAGCAGTTGGTTGGTGAGGAAGACCGAGGGGCAGACTGGGAACTGAGATAGAGAGAGAGAGAGAGCTATAGCGGGATGCGAGAGGAATAAGCAGACGTATCTTGCACTTATACTATCACTGCGCACCTACATTATATGTATATATATATATATATATATATATATATATATATATATATACGCCCGATCCCATAACTAAGATGTGTCCACAGAACAAACCCGAATTGACTAAGCGAGCTACAGCGATCGATCGAACCAACGATGGCGATTTAGCGTTCTGGAGACGCAATGATCGACCACTATGGCAGAAGCACAATCACTCTCAAGTTCTTACGGCCGAGTTCTACCAAACCTTAAAATGTTTATATATATATATATATATATATATATAAAGCAAAACCAATGCTTGGCTTATATTGTTTTTCACGCTCAATGACCCTTTTTAAAAGACATTTCAGCCCCCTTGGCCCATTGGTTGGTTATTATTTTTTCGCCGAGTTGTACTAGCTCCTAAACTTTGTTGAACGTTTTTTTGCACAATGTTTTAACCCTTTTTTTTGTTAGTTTTTGCTTGTAGGGCGTTTGTCGGTGGCGGCGTGGACTAGTGCGCCATGGTTTGTCAATGGTCATGGTTTTGATCTACTCGTGTATTGCCGGTTCGATCCCTGTTGTGGATCGAACTTTATTTAAGCGATGCTTATTGAAAATCGACGATGGACCATACCACACCGCATCTCAACATGTCCGGCCCGGTCGGTGCAGCGAAGATGTACCGCACGGCCATTCCAAGCCCGTAGGGGATAGAGGATCGTATTGGGTGCGCGTCTGTGTGTGGTCGTTAATCGATACAACGCCACTGTGTCGTTGTACCTTTTGTTTTACAGCATCGTCATGGACTCTTATGGAGCTGCGCATATCTATGTGAATTTAACGTTACCGATACTGTGCTCAGTGAAAACTGTTTAATTGTATTGAATCAATTACATCATTTTGTTTATGATAGACGACATTAGCACAGTATATACCACATAGTTTTGTAAAAAAATTATATATATATATATATATATGGGGAAAAAGTAAGGTTGCTCTTCTCCTAATGGATGCCTACAATGACGGTTGAATTTCTTGCGTTTCTGTTTAGGGAACACGCCAACATATGTTCGCCGATTATCTAACTAAATGATTGATCTCGTTGTCCCGTTGAAGGCAATTGCGGACCGCAATTAACCGTCACTGGCCAAACCACGAGCGCATAGGAAGAGAGAGAGAGTGAAAGAAGAACGGAGCGTATGATGAACCTCGTGCGTTATGATGCTAATGATTGATGATGATTCTGTTTCGCTCTTTTGCCATTTGTTTAAATGATTGTACATATATATACAACACATATTGCGCTAAAAATAAATAAATAATATATATATATATATATATATATATATATATATATATATATATATATATATATATATATATATATATATATATATATATATATATATATATACATTTAAATGTATATATCTACTACTAAGATATTAGTAGAGATCGTGAACATTTATCATGAGAAGGGAAACTCTGTACGGACATACGGGCGAGCTCTTCGTAAGAGCGCTATTCGAAACTATTGCCGTTTTAGCCAAAAGTGTGGAACATTATCCGGAAACGTCGATTCGGCGACGCGCCCAACAACTGAGTCTTTCGCGCACATCAACTTTGCCTGTTGGGCTTTCCAGATGATGTAGCGCCGAAATGCCGATTTTGTGAACAAAATTTTCCTTTTGACGAATACGACTTTGATCTGAGTGCAAGTGTCAATAGACAAACCTGTCGCATTTGGGCAACCAAGAACACTTACGTGATCTACGAAGAGCCATTTCGTGCTCCATATGTGACGGTCTAGTGCGAGTAGCTGTGGTCTAGGCAGTTTTTTGCAGAAGTAGGCGTAATAGAAACACTACATATATGACCATAATAGCTTGCTTTTGATAATAGTTGTGATTTTATGCTATGTTATTATTGGATTCTGATTTTTTCACTGCACGCTAAGTAGCGAACCTTTTGGCAGCATGATCCTAAATCGGCCGTATTTGGCTAGTTTGGACAGAATCGATACGAGTGAACTTTGGTTACAAGTATATGATGACACAAGCCACACGCCCGGCGAGACAATTGAGCTTTTAAGGTAAAGTATCCTCGACGAGTAATCACGCGTAACGGGGGCATTCACAGGCTTTTAACAGTGGCTTTGCGATTAAGTTTAATTTGACTTTTAAGTGGGCTTTTTGAGTGTACGTTAATAATCCCTCAGCCACGGCGAACTAGAGACCAACATTTACGCTTGTAATTAAGCCTTTAAGATTTGTGTACAAATGGCAAACAACTAGGGTTCCGTATACTGCCTAAAATATGTTAAATACTCTAGTGCTTATGCTGCTTTAAAAATATCAGGAAATGTATCTAATAATTCTATTAATCTGATAATCCACAGCCCCCTACGGACTTGCAAGGGCCATGAGGCATATCCTCAATGCACCAAAATGGTTGGGATATCTTGGGTTGAGCGGCATAGTTTATCATCTAGTCTCAATGAGCGTCGCTTGAAAAATCTATTAACAACCGAGATCGAACCGGCACCCCGGTACATGACAGCAAAGTGGCATTTTCACGTACATGAGCATACATTGGTTGACAGGCCTCCCAATATATATATATATATATATATATATATATATATTGTTGTAATGTATCGACAACATACGTTAACAGCTGGTATTGACTTACTAAACAAAACTGATCGTTTATGCAGCATAGCTTTCCAGGCATGCTTTAACAGGTGCTATCACAGGTGTCTGCCGCGAAAGCTCGTTCACAGTGATTAGTTCATACCTGTGGAGTGACCTTCAAACTATTGGCCAGGTCAAAGGCCTGTTTCCCTGTCCAGGGACATTGACTCCGAGCTTCATAGAGTGTCTATCGTGAACGTCACGTTTGGTTGGTGTGAGCTCTTTGAGATGCTTGCCGAAAGATCGCTGTGATTTCTCCTGGACCTGGGAAGTGGACAAAGTGATTAGTTTTTTTTGTCTCACGACTGTTATTATGACTCAAATGCAGCTTTATACGGCTCTTTGAGGCCACGTGTGGTAAATCGCTGGAGTTATTGGCAGTAAAGTATGGTACTTGCCGATGTATATGTCCTCTATCCAACTATCTGCACTCAAATAGCTTAAGTATGGCACGCATCTTATTTTTTATGGAAACCATCTGTGCAAGTCAATTGCTGGGTCACAAAAATTAATTAAACAAAATGAAAGCATTCGAATCAGCACAACCAAATAACGATTTTCATTGCGTACACGTATAAACAGGCACACATATTTATTTGTTCTGCTTTGAGCTAACGTAGAATAGTTAAAAGAAAGACGCAAAATTATTTCTCTCTATAAATTTCTCTTTTTTTTGGGAGCTCTTGCATTCGCTAATTTAGTGAAAATATGTAGAATAAAAAACGCTAAACGCTGTATTTGTAATTTGTGAGCGAGATTTACTTTTTCAGAATCTACGACTGGAAAAATCCCTGAAATGCCTACGTGTCTTGTTGTGCCTCACTTATCATGAGTTCTGGTGTATAGTACGAAAATTAGCAGAATTAACCTCAAAAGTGCAAATAACCGTGGCATAAAGTCGAGCAGCGTTTACGACGAGTTGATGTTGGCGGTCAGGTGACGTAATCTCAAGAATACTGTATTGCGGCCACCCCCGACAAGGAGCAAATAAGACGACTGTATTTTCGTGAGTTTGCTAGTCCATGACATTACCGTGGCTTTAACAACAACGCCATCATGCATTTTATTAGTTAATGTCTCTATAATTATCCGCCACGTTTGTTATCCATGGCGAACTCGAGTTTTTTGTCCACTCTGTCTATGAGGCGAGCAATCGACCTAGTATGTGCAGTTTTCGATAACAAGGGTGTGACAAGAAAGCTCTTAAATGCAACAAGGTCTATAGTCGAAAAGGTATTTGATCGGCGCGTGTGTTCGGCATTGGTGGGCTTTCGGCAGGCCTACCGATGTTAGGGAATGAAGGAGTCAGTCACGGTTGCGTCTCAGACGAGAATTGTCTCGAAGGGAGCCAAGGTCATCCCATCGGAGCATTTGGAATCCTCTCGGTAGTCAGAAGGCCGTGAGTGTGCAGTGAGCGTTCGCTGCCGTCAAGGCTCGAACCAGACCGCCTTTGAAGGCGGAGTGCCTAGCACGGCGCCTTACGCCCCTTATATATATATATATATTTATATATATATATATATATATATATATATATATATATATATATATATATATATATATATATATATGTAAGGGCCTCACTGGGTTGCCGGAGGGAAAACACGAATATTGACCAAGACCACGGCGGTCGTTTTTATTCTTATCCGAGTCCTGTACAACGCCGGTACAGCACCGCTTCTCTCGGGCTTGTCTCACTACACAGCGTCTTCGACTGGGTCTCCACACCGTCTCTACTTACTGGCCTGGTGTCAGTTCTCCTACCGGCAGCAATCTTGGACCACAGCAGAAATGGCACGTCGGTGCTGCTGCAGTAGCTTTTCTCCTCTCCGCTAAGACATGTTGATTCGACGTGTTTCGGTACGCGCAAACACCGCTAAGCTATGTCTCTCTCTAACTACATACTTTCTTAATAACAATGACATTCTACAGCCTATATATATATATATATATATATATATATATATATATATCAGGACAAAAACCTTGATGCAACCATTTTTGGTAAATGATTAGCTCTTGTGTTAGCCGCTTGGCTCAGTTCTTGTATGCATAATTGCTAATGCAACAATTGATGTGTTTTGATGATGATACCGCAATGTAGCTAATGTCCAGCTCTTTCGCGCAGCTTCATTTGGGTCATCGCTAGTTTGTGGCGTCTTTTAATCCGAAGCTGTTTTTGACCGTCAAGAACGTGGTGCAATCTTGTTGCCCATACTACCTCTTTTAAATGAGGCAATCCACTTGATGATTGTACTGTAAGCCGATGCATTTGTTCCGTAAACTGCATCCAAGTTGGCTTTAATTTCCGTTGCAGTTAATTTGTGATCGCGTGTTAATTTGCTCTAGAGTTCTGTCACTAAAGGTCTTACATGTAACAGTTGCACAACGCACGATTTTTATTTGGATATGGAAGGTTTTGGGAATAGCGGCCAGCGTGACTAGTGTGGGACTCACATACGCACTAAATCCGGCTCCCTCCGCCATCCACCCAGGCTCGGTATTACTTTGGCATTACTTCGAAGCTGTGCAAGAAGCGTCTCTGCCGTTCTCCTTCACGCAGCTCTATCCGTGTCTAACCTCGTGCATGTCTACCTGCGGTTGGATAGAGGGATTTTGCCATTTTGTAAATCATCCTGTGAGAGTGCATGCGTGGGGGGCCCGGCTGCTTTCTCCCTCCTCCCCCAATTCCTTGTGTCGACCACTCCACAGAGAGACCCGCTTATGCCCCTTCCGCCTGGCCGTTTCCTTAGCTGTTTTGCGTGTCAACTCGGCGTCGAACAAGCTCTTCGTATCCCTCCATGCCTCGGCTGACGTCATCACATGGGGGACTACCTCCTTGATGGACCTGCCTCTCACAGCGGCTGGTTCTGCATCCCTTGCTTCCCTGAGAACGCCACACCGCAGAACAGTGTGCTTCACGTTATCCGCCTTTCAGGTGTCACACAGTACGCAGGTATCCCGGGCTTTCTTAATCCTTACATGTAGCTCTGGAGCTGGCTTTGTCCGGCTAGAACCTAAGTCGACAAGCAGGAAAGTTTACCATGTCGGTGATCGTACCACACCCTGAGGCCCGGTGTCAGACTTTTGGTCCAGCTCCCTGTGGTCACACCAAATCTTACCTGTGCCCATTCCTCATGGCAGGCCGATATTGTGGCACTCCTGACCCTGGTCAGATCCATGATCTTCATCTAGGTACGTTTTACTTCTTTCAGCCGTCAGGAGGTCCTATGGAAGCATCTTGGCTAGGATCAGGAGAGCTTCAGTCCGATACGCCGATACGGCTAACTCTGATTGCCAGTGTTCGTTGGGTCGACCTTAGTGCAACCCTATTTTTCTCCGTTTGCAATACCATGTACCCCACACCTGGGACTGCGTACAGCGCCGTTAATTCGGCCAGCGAAGCCAGGAGCCTTCTTTTTTCCTCAACCACCCCACCGATTCTTGACATGATCCCCGTCAGGCTCAGGGAGACCATTTGGGCCTTTTCGGTCACGTGTGCCGATCCGATCAGTCCCGTATCTAGCATGACCCTGAGGTATCTTTAGGAAATCTTTCTATTGGGTGACCCGCCTTCACGAGGTTAACGCGGGTCGTTCTCTTTTTCTCGTTACGTTTCAAATCTAACACATCTAGACAAATGCGCATTTTAAGATCTCTTTAGTACTAAACCTATGGCGATATGAGCCATGCTCAGAGAGTAACTATGGTTTTCCTAAGAACGTGTCGAACTTAATTACATGCATAAATGAGCTACTCCATCAGATAAATAATTATAGGTCACTTACGCATGCACTTATTTTCGGCATGCCCACCGGAAACCTTAATTAGATTATCATTTCATGTTTGTACTAAATCTACGGATTGCCATAGATTAGTACTAACATGATGGTTGTAGAATGTATATGTGCGCCAATCTGAAGAATTGAAGATGGGAAGCTAATAATAGAACTTCTAATGATCGCGAATTATTTTCAAGTCAACCATATCACATCTTCTAGTCCTTTCCTTCTAGGAACTTTCTCATGTCGCTGTGCTTGGGTTTTGTATAAGAGACTACTACGCTCCTACACCGGGCAACAACATCAGTGTGATAGGTTTTATTAATTTCACTCTCATTCCGAACCCAGACTTCTCGGAGACCATATTCCATTCAAATTCTTTTTGCCGTAACTACAGTACCCTATAGGCTTTTCCAAAAAAAATCAGAAAACCCTATATAAATATATATATATATATATATATATAGCACGCCCGCCTATATCCAGTAGTAGCCACTGTTGGCCCTTCCCTATGTATGGCCGAAAGCGTATATTGAGCCGGATACGAGTATCATGTTGTTTGTTGCCGGTCGTTTTGAGAGAAGGACTGTTGCCAATCGATCGCCCATAGAGGACCCAATGCCGATGGTCTCGGTAGTGGTGTTTGTGCTTCCGAAACGAACTGCTACTGTTCAGCCGAATATAGACTCCAACGGGGCTACTCATTGGGCGGCCAGCCCAGCCATGTGGCGGTTCACCGCCTGACTGGCGGCCACGAACGATTCGGTGGCTTCTGACATTGAGCGTCGATACTGTAACTGGCTTGTGTTTAGTTGTTCCACGTTTCTTGGTACCACGTTGACGTCGATTGATGCCTGCCAACAAGAGAGAGGGGCTTATACTAATAATAATAATAACAATAATAATGTTCAGACCTCACAATTGTATGATCAGCAATAAACAATAAAATAATAATAATAATAATAATAATAATAATAATAATAATAATAATAATAATAATAATAATAATAATAATAATAATAATAACCGATTTATTTGAAGGCACAGTATTTGAGGCAAGTCTGAGCAGCGAACAGAGGGAACCGAACCTAGATAGAACCTACGAAAATTTAAGTGCATTTTTTACATACGTAGTGCGTATCATGGGCTAAAGTGTAGCGACCAACGGACGGTGAAAATATAACTCATGTTCACAGCTTTAAAAGAAAATTGTTTTAACTATGTATTTACTAATATGCTTATAACAATCAAATAAATTGTACGTTGATTTTGAAACCAACAGAAAGACAACCGTTATCGCAGCCATTATTGCGTCTACCGTGGCACACTAAATGGCCGCTTTGCAGAGTTAATCTGTAGATGCGTTCTCGCTTAGCACACATTTTCTTGTCGCTTATGAAGAGTAACTAAAAAAAAAAAAAAATATATATATATATATATATATATATATATATATATATATATATATATATATATATATATATATATATATATATATAAACATTTTAGTTGCTCTTTTATTAAATATATATATACTCGTATCTATGGCTAAGTTCGATGATCGTGGCATAGAGCCCATTGCGTCGTCATCTGCATTATCAGCCTTCGTCATTACGGTCTGAAGGTGACTGTCATCGATGCCATCCTAACGATCAAGAGCGTCCTCATCATCACCAATGGCGTTTTTGTTGTTGTTGTTGCAGTTGTTATTGTTGCGGTTGTTGCTGTTGTTATTAATGCGGTTGTTGTTGTTGTTGCTCTGGTTATTGTTAATATAGTTGAGGTTATTGTTATAATGCTGCTCTTGTTGCGATTGTTGCTGCTCTTGTCGACGTTGTTTAGTTGGACGCCGTTGGATGAACTATGAACGGACGGACGGCCTAAACAAACAACAGCTAAAGAGACGACGACGACGATGACCACAATGATGAACACAACGATAACAACAACAACAGAAGCAACAACAACAACAACTTCTGCTGCTACTGCTCTTTCCTGATATTGCTGCTGACTGCCGTTGTTGCTACTGCTGCTGTAGTAGCCATAGGATGGTCGTGATGGTGGGGACAGTGGCAGTGTTGGGGGTGGGGGTGGTGGTGGTGCTGCTGCAGAGACGAGGGCCCGATGCTGCCCGATAGTCTCTGATAAGGCGGGTCGATGAT
This sequence comes from Dermanyssus gallinae, assembly GCA_003439945.1. Lineage (NCBI taxonomy): Eukaryota > Metazoa > Arthropoda > Arachnida > Mesostigmata > Dermanyssidae > Dermanyssus > Dermanyssus gallinae. The sequence continues at coordinate 25,358 of QVRM01000206.1, read as the reverse complement.
CGGAAAAAATATCCGTTATCGAGCGACATCCCTCACGGCTATCCCTATGTCCTCCCTCTCATCTCGTGCTCACCCCCATTTTGTTCGATTTTTTTCCTCCTCGTTTTCTCGCTCTTCTCCTTCCTATTCTCCTTGGGTTTCTTTTTCTTCTTTGCTGTTGCTTTTTCGTCATTCTCGTGTTCTCCTCCTTCGGCGTCTGACCAGCGGCATCGATTTTTCCCCCTGCCGAAACAACACTGCACTTCTGCATTATTGCCCCCGCTGTCCCCGCTGCCAGCGCCCCTCATCTGCAAGCTTGTGGGGCTGCGGTCCTTCTCCCACTTCTCCCTTCACCATATACCATTGCTACTACTTGTATTACTAGTACTGGCATTCACTATCTTTCCACGACCTTAACTAGCAACGGCCATTACCACCACCACGGCCAAGTCTAACCAGCCAGCCAGCCAGCTGGTCTTTGTCGCTTAGTTTAGCCTCTCCTTCGATCCTAGTCTTCCCACACGGTCAGCATCGTCACCCCCCCCCCCTCCCCCCGTCACCCCTGACGGCCGGTCGTGTCTGCGTGGCTCGCGTATTTGCCTCGTCCTCCACCTCCTCCTCCCATGCCTCCTATTCCTCTTATTCCTTGTAGTTCTTGGTCTCCAACTCAAAATCCATCTATCTAGCAACAACCATTCATCTATCCGTCTACCTATTACTACCCCCTTCCAACCCCTGCCCGCCTCACTCCTTCGGCCACTATAGACCCGGTACCTAGCTGGCAAACGTCGGGGCTAGGTGGCCCCGATAGCGTGCCAGCCCCAATGGCTGACTAGCCCGGGGGTGGCAACGCAGGAGAAAGACGAAGAGGAAAGAGAGAAGAAGCTCTCTGTACCTCCCTTCCGACTCCCTATCGCACTCCCTGCCCGTTGTTTCTCGACTGTCAGTGTCCTCCATCCCTCCTCCGTCATCCCGCTCTATCGTCGTCGCCTTCGTGGTGGAGAGGGTGGAGATCCGGCAGCAGCAGCAGCAGCGGGTGACGGCGGGATCCGGGAGTTCGATCTGCGCCCGATCGAAGAAGGCAGCCTTTCTACGCGACTTCGACTAGAACTGCCAGGAGACAGCGAGCGGGTCTACGATAGAGTTTTATCATTTCGACTACCGCCGGCTGGCACGGTGTTACTAGGCGAACTACAAGTACCGCTTCTACGACGCCTCTAGCGAATGCAACGACCACAAACCCAATCCATCTAAATCCCAATCACGAGCGGCCCAGGCTGGTCTACGATGGACTATAGACGAGTCAACGAATCGCTTACCCGTCGCGGTTTTCAGTCAGTCGCGCACGTGCCTGCCTCGTTGTCATCATCATGGTGCCTGTTCGTCTGGTTATTGGCTTTGTCTCATTGCGGCGTGTGTCAGTGCCGTGAACGTGGCACGCGGCACCACAAAATTCGTGCACGACTTGATTTGTGAGCCACCATCGCCGCCTACACCACCATCATCGTTAGATACCGAAGTTATCATCTTCTGTTGCCAGCTGAGATTATCGTCTTTTGTTGATCAGTGAAGAAGATCACTTTCTGTTGATCAGTGAAACTATCACCTTCTGTTGATGCACGGAAATGTCCAATCTTCTCCTGATCACTGAAATCACGTTCACTTTCTGTTGATTCACTGAAATGATCATTGTCTTATGGATTACCAACCGTTCGCTCCAACCGTCAGTTGAGCAGATGTCATAGAGTGTTCGGGATGTGGTAGTGACTGTAGTGTCGTAACAGCAGTGCTTAGTTCTACTCACTACCTAAGTACCGCTGATTGCCCGCTTGCTTATGTTTGCCCGTTGACTTATGTGACTGAAGGTGTTTCGTCACACACTTCGGACCTTGCTGACATACGTATGTATAATAGTTGTTCGCCTACACAGGTACTTGTTCATATACGCAACGTGTTCATGTACGCGTTCTCACCTACGTCAGTAGTTGTTTTCATACGTTTGTAGTGTCTGCTTGGTAGAAAGCTGCTTGTTAGCAAGAAGTACATGTACTTACACATGTAATTACTTGTTTACATATGTAAGTACTTGTTTACACATGCGATTACTTGCTTACACATGTAAGTACTTGTTTACACATGCGATTACTTGCTTACACATGTAAGTACTTCTTTACACATGTAAGTACTTCTTTACGCATAAGTAAGTACTTGTTTATACAAACGTAAGTACTTGTTTACACATGTATTTACTTGTCTACACATGTAAGTACTTGTGTTTACACAAAAGTACGCACGTATTTACACACGTATGTAGTTGTTTGCCTACGTAAGCACATGCGTATGCACTTGTTTTCCTACACAAGTGTTTGTTTCAATATGTAAGCACTTATTTACTTTGCTGACTCATCCTGCTCTCTACCTGTTAGGGAACTCCTGGGGACAGCAGCGGCCACGACGACGACGAGGAAGGCGACATGAGCTACAATGAGCCGTGTTCGCCGCCACCGTGATTTTCTCGTGCACCCCTCGGCACTACGGACTTCTTCCTGCTGTTCGGCTGCCAAATCCGACTGGATCTCGAGAATGCACTCTGGAAAAGGACTTCGGGGAGAAGAGAGAAGAAGTAGGACATTGCTGGAACCTGGCGGTTGTGACAGTGACGTGAGACGACGCAGAATGACGTCGTTGCCCAGGCCTTGTTACCTTGTTAGCTCAACGGTGGTGCTCATCGACGTGGCCCGGATCGCGTGAGTCGTTACTCTAGAGCGATATCGCGTACGAAAGGGCGCTACACCTACGCTGATCATTGTTGCTACGTTCTTGTTGCGATCACCAACATCATCGCCATCGGCATCGTTCGATGCCATCCTCATTTACTATATCACCATGGAATTTCTCTCGCCGTGGGTGTTCTTATCGTGGTCGATGTTGCAGGTTTTCTAATCCTAACCACAAGTGCTGGACACCTCTTCTTGTTGTGTCAGCAGGATTGTCCGTCGGACTTTGCGCGCTTGTGTTTGTTGTTGTTGTTGTTGTTGTTGTTGCTGCGGCTTCTGTTTTGCGGTGGCTGCCTGTTGAAGTCGTTGTTGTTGTTGTTGTTGTTGTTGTGGTTGTCGTCGTCGGAATATCTGTTAAAGGTAATGTTGTTGTGCCTAAAGTTTTTATTGCTGTTGTTGCAACTGCTATCACTATGATCGTGCTTAATAATACTTAATCTTACCAACCAATCGTTATGTTGTCTTACCTATGGCCGTTGTAGTTAATCTCCCTGTAACGTGGCATAGTTATAGAGTTATTTTCTTACTCCTCTTGCAGTTGAGTGAGAGGTTGCATCTGTCGTTGTGCGTATGTATGTATCAGTGTGTTTGTGCGTGAGACTAGAATCGTTATTTGCGTGACTGCCAATCTTAGTCAAGTCCGTACTACAACAACTATTATTACTACTACTGCTACTACAGATATTGCTATTGAGATCAATAGCCTCAGATCCTCGGTGAGCCTATCGATCGACCGTAGTAATGTTCCTCACTTGCCTCACGTGCCCTGATTCACTTCAGTACAGCCACGAGTCGGTCCTCTGTCAAACATGCCTGGCACTGATGTTTCTTGCGCTGGTGCGTTTGGACTGAATGCTTTGTGATTTAGTTGATGGTTTTTGTTATTGTTGTCGTCTGCACCTTCGGGGGTTCGGTAGGCGGAAGTGGGGAGTTAAACGTAGTTGTCGTGAATCTTGTTGCCGCCGAAACGCTTCGATGCTACGACTGTTTTTTTTGTACTCGTTCTGTTGAGTATGTAACTGCCGAAACCTGCTTAAGTGTACTGTGTTCCCAGCACCGCCCTTCCCCTATTATCCCCTGTCTGGGAACAAAGCTTACTGAAGGCTGGATTCTGATTATTAGCAAGCAAGCAAACAAGCAAGTTAGCACAGCAGCGAATAGAAGAGCAAATAAGTAGAATAGAGAATTCGTATGCTGTACACGCTCATTGGCTTTATCTATTTCAGTAACCACTGACTGAGAATACGATCTGCGGTCATGAATGAAACGCTCTCTCGAGAGGGAGGCTGAGAGTGACTGACGGAAAAGGTTTTCATGCTGAAGTGTCACACGTGACAATGAAGCTCAGACCCTGCCGACATTCTAACCCACTCTGTGGCTTCCCGCGGTCCTGCACACAAAAATCACCACGTGGGGGTTTCGCCGTACCCCTGTGTTAAGAGAACGGACTCGGCGTCGTGTCATTCGAATCTATATTGTGTGCTGAGCAGTGCCCTGCTGAGCAGTGATTAGCGGTATCAGCGGGTGCGCTTGTTGTCTTGTCCCGCTCTCCGAAGCAGGGACGGACGGAATCTAATGCAGATATTCGTATTTGGTAAAATTGTTGTTGCAGTTGTTGTTGTTGCAATTGTCGTTTTGTTGTTATTATTGTTGTCGTTTGTGTTATACTTATGGTTAATATTGTTGTTGTTGTTGCTGTTGTTTTTGTTTTTGTTGTAATAGTTCACATGCAATTGCTTGGTTGACGCATGTTAGAGTTGTGCTGCATACGGCATCGTTCGATCGACCCAATGCGAGGCTCAATGGTAGTGATAGTGGCAGCAGCAGCAATGAGTCGCGTGTGGCCTGTCACCGATGACTATGTCGAACAATAAAAATAAGAACAACAACAGCAACAACAACAACAACAACAACAACCACAATTCGATCTCGAGTGGATCGAAGCTGTCAGACAGACTCGAAACAGGATACCTATTAGGTTAATGACGAACACGATCACAACAATTCTTTCTACAACGGGAACTCCTATCGACTGTACGCGCTTCAATTGTTTCCACTGCTACACGCTACTACTACATCTAATACTACGACATTTTCTGGTGGTACGATCCTTTCTGGTTGTACTATTACTACTGCCACTACCCCGCATGCGTACCGCGTCGTTCCGATGGCCGTGTCGTGGACTATATGCTACTTCCACACAGTCATGTGTCCTGGACGACATGACGGCCAAAATCCTGCTACTGATGCTGGCGCGCGCCGCCATCTGATCGAGTAGCAGCGGTAGTTGATGCGCTGATGATAATGATGATATCGTGGATGTAGATGCAGTTGTTGTTGTTGCTGTTGTTGTTGTTGTTGCTGATGTTGTTGTTGCTGATGTTGTTGTTGCTGATGTTGTTGTTGCTGTTGTTGTTGCTGCTGTTGTTGTTGCTGCTGTTGCAGAGCGAGAGCAAAGAGACGAGAATGCGAATGATGTTGAGTGAGTGAATGAGTGAGTGGGGGCGATGTCGATCGACAAGGTCGATCGATTCGACTGAGGACGAAGACGACGTCTGAGTCTTCCCTACTCTCCCCCGTCACCCCCCCCCCCCCCCCCGGGTGTTGGCCGTCCGTCACGCAGGCATGAAGGGTCGCTTGCTTCGCTTATTGATCGGCCAGGCTTCCGCTGCCGATACTGCGGTAGCGACGGCAGCTCCACTAGCGGGGGAGCTCGGGGGTGGCGGATCAGGGGATGCAGCGGTAGCTGGGACCGTGGCCCGTCCTCATGGCGGCCTGATCTGTGATTGGGCTGGGCAGTTGAGCGCTAGTGCAACTCATCCACCTAGAACCCCCCACCACCACCACCCCCACCACCACCACCCCCACCACCCCCACCACCACTACTACCTCAGTACAACAACGGATGCTGCGTGAACCTACAGTGCTGCAGTATCGATGTAGTGTCGCAGTGTCACAACAGCAAGTTGGACATGGTAACAGCAGTTTCTTTCATAGAGGCAACTATTACAGCACGATCGTGCTTCGATCGCAACTCCAGAATTGGCAACAGCAGCCGAGTTAGCGGCGGGGGGGGGGGGGGGGCGTCGTCGGGGGGCCCGACGGATCGATATCGCGCCGATTGAAGAGAGAAACAGCAGGCGAACGGATGAATCGATAAACGCTCTGACCTGAAATGAACGACCCAGCCAGCGAGCTGGGTGAGAGGCCAACTTGGATAGGACGTCCACCGAAGGAACATGCAGAGCTCTCCTGATCGACTGCAGATGCCGATGGCGCGATTGATGGTGACGGTATTGTTACTAGCCCTGCTGCAACGCACTGGATTTCTGGACCGGCTTACCTGCTACGGTTTGGCGGACTGTCTAAATGCTTGCTTGTTTGCCCGTCGGACGTCTGACAACTGAGTGCGTGAATTGAGGGTCGGCTCAGGTCGGCGGTAGACCGATGATGGATGATGGAGATGATGATGATGATGATGATGATGCTGGTGAAGACGAAAACGACAGGAACAACAAAAGTCACGATGGTATCGACGTCTCCAAGGACAACCAATGCCCGGTAAAACTGGCCGATTGGTCATCGTCGATGGGTTGGTGGATGAGCGAACAGGCTGTGCCAGAAACGCCAGCAATATAGTCGTTGTCGTCGTCGTCGTCGCCGTCGTTCACTGGCCGGTTCTCAAGACTCGACTACAGAGGACGAGAAGTCGAGTAGCCGTAATGGTTGGTGGCCGCCGTAAGACTTCGGCCGGACTGACGCTGTCAATCGATGGCCGGGACGAAAAGGGCACGAACAGACAGACGGATGAGGATGCAAGGCCGACCAGAGGAACATCCCGACCAGAGGACCCACCCACACACCACAGCTAGATATACAAACATACATACGGCGATCGACGGCATACAGATGGAGACGGAAGCCTCACAACGGTCAATCACTGACTGGGCCAACAAGAGCAACAGATGCGACAAGCAGGGACATCCTAGCCCAAAACCTAGCGCCTCAGAATCTAACTGCACGTGGAGATACATACAAAGCTCAAAGGATAGGGAGGAGCCGGAAGAACAACGTGGGACAGAAATTGAGTGGCGCGCAAAAGACACAGAGGAAGACAGGGGGGGGGGTAGGGCAGACAGGGACAACGAAGGGGAGTCAGACAGAGCAAAGGAGAAAGGGGGAAGAGAGAAAGAGCGGGGCGGAGAGCGAGAGAGAGATTTGAAGGGGAAAGGACTAGACAGATGGATCGATATCCCAGTGGATGCTGCTGCAGCAAGACAGCCGAAGCACAGCAAAAGCGTTGATCGAGCGCGGCGATCCAGCCACAGAGCCATCGCTACCCCCCTCCCTCCACCCCCCACCACCCCTCAAACCGTCCACAGAAGTAGGGCCGGCGGCGGCGGCGGGCGGAAGACGGGCTGGGGGTGGAGGGAAGAAGGACCCCTAAGGGCTCTCGCCGGCTGCTGGGGTTGTCCTCGTAGTAGTAGTAGTTGTTGTAGTAGTAGTGGTAGTAGTAAAAGAAGCTGGTTGGTTAGCGGCAAAAACGGCGACTATGGACTACGGCGACTGTGGGTGGGTGGGTGTGTGTGTGCTGACTGAGCCCTGAGCGTCTGGGCGTCGGACCGGCGAACTGTCGAGAGAAAGAGATCGCCCACCGATCTCGGCAGACGCCGTCGCCGGCACCGCCGCCGCCGCCGACAACGACGGATCGATCAATAATCGACGACGACCACCACCACCACTATCACGGCCGCCCACCGATGATAGACAAGGAGATATGCGGAAGAGAAAGCCGAAGAGAAAAATGTGAATGAGTGTGTTCGTCAGAGAGATCCGAGATAGAGGAAGGGACGCCGAGAGACTGGGAGTTAGGAACAGCGGTCATGCGGGAACGGCGCAAGCACAATAAACTGCAAGAAGCAGAAACTGCAATGGCAGCGACAGTGAAGGCGCTGGAAAACGGACGACGATTGGGAGGAGCAGCCAAGGAGAAGCTGCAGGCAGACAGAGAAGAAGAAAAGCGATGAAGGCGATCCGAATATCGACTGGCTGATGAATGTCGTCTGTCTGAATGGTTGGTTGCCTGCTTGTCTGTCTGTCTGTCTGTTTGTCGGTTTGTATGGTTGACGAACGGTCGGTCGGTCTGTTCTTCTGTGTGCCTGCCAGGGTATCTGTAGCTAGCTTGTTTGCACCCACTAGCCTTTGCTATAGCCTGCACGGAAAAGCAAGGCGAGTTGCTGTTGTCGTTGGTGTTGTTGTTGTTGTTTTTGTTGATGTTGTTGTCGTGGTCGTTGTTATTGTTGTTGGTGTTGTTGTTGGTGGTGGTGTTGGTGTTGTTGTTGTTGTTGTTGTTGTCGTCGTCGTCGTCGTTGTTGGTGTTGTTGTTGTTGTTGTTGTTGTTGTTGTTTTTGTCGTCGTCGTCGTCGTTGTTGTTGTTGTTGTTTTCGTTGTTGGTGTTGTTGTTGTTGTTGGTATTGTTGTTGATGTTGTTGTTTGTGTTGTTATTGTTGTTGTTGTTGGTGTTGTTGTTGTTTTTGTCGTCGTCGTCGTTGTTGATGTTGTTGTTGATGTTGTTATTGATGTTGTTGTTGTTGGTGTTGTTGTCGTCGTTGTTGTTGGTGTTGTTGTTATCGTTGTTTCTGCTTCGGTTGTGGTTGGCGCTACGGCCAACTGGCCCTACTTCTGCCTGCTACTAGTTCCACAACTACTACTACTACGACAACTAGGATGACAACTAGTGGGCCTGCTACAGCTGCTGATCGCAGGACATTTTCCGCGTAACTAGTTTTGTCAATCGACAAAACGCATATATATATATATATATATATATATATATGCATATATATACGCGCAAAAATAGAAGTAGTAAATGCGCATGCTCACCATATTTACATATGGTGTAAACATGCGCATATCATCGTACAAGAGCTGCAAACAAACTGCATTTATTCCATAGTACACTATTGAATTGAACACGCGCCATCCGACGCCGTCCGACGTGACCGCAAAGCATGTCGGCAGTCTGGATGAACAGAGGCGCTCGCGTGTGGGCCTGCGCGCCCAGCCATACTGAGGCAGCATTAGGCGGCAGTAGCTGAGCAGCGACAAGAGCAGCTGCAGTTAGACCGACTGGGAGGACGCCATATCGGGCGAGGCCAAAATCGATCGAGTCGCGATCGATAATCACGGAAGTAGAACTAGTGCTCGTTGCAATAGTAGCCGTATTCGCAGTAATAGCAGTTGAAGTTGTTGTAGTCGTAGTAGTTACAGTGAAAGTAGCCGCGGCAAAACTGCCTTCAATCGCCACAATCTAGCATAACGACGTCACCACCGGCAAACCGCTGCTGGCTGCGCATCCTCACTGTAAATGGATGAGAGACGACGGTGGGAACCACGGTAACGATGACAAAAATCCTACCTACAACGTACAATCACTATATATATATATATATATAAATATACATAAATATGTATATATATATATATATATACATACATACATATACATCCGTTAACCGGCAACTAACTGACAGAATAACGCTTTATTTAGCTTTAGATATTCGATTTTCTCCTATCGACGCCTAGGTCTACTTGACAGCGCTTGATAGTACAATATGCACGAAATTAATGCTCAGCCAGTCCAGTTCTAATAAATGGAACTTGCGCGTGGATGCGCACACAATCCGTCCGGCTAACGTAAACAAATTGTTCAATTGTGTTTCGCGCAGGAATTAGAGTCTGACAGGGAGAGAACTGCCTGAACCGGACAAACGGTCAGGACCACAATCACTGGACACGAAGGAGAAAAAAATCTTTCGACGCTGACTCTCAGCCAAGATTTAACGTCAATGGGACTGCTTTTCGTATTGCTTTACAGGCGGACCCTCGTAAATACAAATGTGCAACGGTGGGGCTCGAACCCGCACACCTATGTGTCTCCTCCGGTCGGGAGGCGCAGACGCATACCACCACGCCACCAGGCTCGGCGAACACAAAGGAGAAGGTTTGGCTAAGTGATCCCAGCCATTCTTAAGCGTATACTTTAAAAAAAGCACGCAATAATTACTCGGCCTCCAGCCTCAGCATTTGGCAGGCTCGGCTAGACGTTTCTAAAGCTGACGAAAATGGGCAAAAACGGTTCCGAGGCTTACGGTTGTGTTTCGTTTCAGACAATCAGTGGTGAACTGCTCGGAATAAGGAAGAGATTACTGTAGTCAACGCGATACGAAGGCTTGGCGTTCGTCTGGCAACGTCAATCAACACTTGTCACCGGCACATTTGCGCAGTTACTTATGATGCATCCGCGCAAAGATCGAAGAAGAGAAACTAGAAAAAAAACAAAAAGCTTCAGTAAACAAAGGCACACATACGAACACAACTGATACACTGTTAACACTAAAACAACAATATTAGCGTTGGCTAATTGACACACACACCTAAATGCGACAATAAATTCGAATATTTTTCGCAAAACAACCGAGTGCCGTTCTTTACGTCGTCACGCAGCGTCAAGGAAACAACAAGGGCAAATTAAGGTCTTTCCTAATGAATGCTCGTATTTTCTCTTTTCTTGGTACTGAAGGCAATGCTTGTGCCACATTTTCCCTCGGAGAGGCAGGTAGGTCCAACTTATTACGATTAACTAACTAGTTAATTAGTTAGCTAGCCAACTACGACGTGGTTATCGTTTTTTTTTGCTACTGGTGTCTGTCTTCATTTATCCCGTTTCTTCTGCGCTAACGAACGCATCGTTTTCTCTCTGTCTGATTTGACTGACATCATTGTCGTCTTTTGTCTAACATTGGTGAACGGCGTCTGTATCGACCTCGACTTCGGGGCAGTTCGCCAGCTGCCCGGCGGCCGGTGGCACGACGACGGTCACCTCACGCTCGACGACCTGCGTCGGATTCATGAAAGTGTCAAGGAAGAGATCATGCACGAGAGCGAATCCGTCCTGCAATGGGTACGTTGCAACACGCCTAGCCTAGCGTCCTCGACGTCCTCCCAAGGTCGTAGCTGCGTTACTTTTGTACTTGCTGCACTTGCTGGTCTGATAGTTAGACGAATAACATGTCAGTTCCAAGCGGGTAAACGTTGCATTTGTTCATCCTCTCGTTCACTATGCAATGTTGCTCGGAAGGCTGCAAAGGAGCTCAATAATTGGTTTCATAATAATAGGACTTGAGCAAAGTTTAGTATCCACTCTCTGCAACACACAAGAATTGCGAAGTTCTATTTCGAGAATTAAAAACATCCTTAAGTAAACTGTTTTTACCCTAAGGCCGTACCAGATCCTACTTCCGTCCCCCAACCGGCTTGAAACTCACCATTAGGCGTACCTTCAACTTATCGAGGTCCGGACATGTTAAGGTACCTAAGATTTTCCCATCAGTATTTCTTGTGGCACCATGGCTTCTGACTTTTAGCGGCTATAAGCATCGAAACTCAACGAAAACGATTCGATCAACAGCAGGGATCGAACCGGCGACACCGGTATAGATGATAGCCATAACTAGCTCACTAGATCCCCCTCGGGACACTAGACCACGCTGCCACTAAAACAGTTTTAATACATTTAATTTGCAAACAAACATGTTTCATCGTTGCTGTGGTTGTTGTTGCTGTTGCTGATGCTGATGCACCTTGTGCTGCTGTTGTGATAATTGTTTTCGCAACGATGCGAACGAACGCAGGTTCGTTCATCACAGGGCGTTCTGAGGTGTCGCATGTGTCCCTATAAGACCAAAGACGAGGAAAAGTTCGAGCGTCACCAGAGCAGCGTTCACCGGCTCAAGGCTTCCAACGGAACTGACACTGCCGGCGGAGCTCCTGACCTGGCCGGCGAAAAGATCGTCGACAGAGGCAGCGTGCCGCATTCTGGCGAACGGGCTCGGCTTGCCTGTGATCACTGCGACTACACGGCGGACTTCACGCAAAACCTACGTCGGCACCAGCTCTCCTGCCTTGGGCTAGCCCGGCGCAAGCTCTTCCGCTGTCCTCAGTGTCCGTACCAGGTGGGTGAGAGGTGCCCAATCCTTTTCCGTCGTAGTAGCGAATATCTACCTATCTGCGATCTAGGATCATACGATGGTGTTTTATGACAAACCCCCGCAATGTCGGATTTTGATTTAGTTAACAGAGGAGGTGCGGGAGGTAGTGTAGCAGCCGCCTTTGTTAACGTGAAGGGCCCTGTCGATGTCACAGTGAGGGCCGGGAGAATCAAGAAAGCGTACATGTCGTTGCAAGTTATTCCACTGAAGTACATGCTGTTGCAAGTTGTTCCACAGAACGACGACGACGACGATCCAGCGGACCAGTTGATTGTGATATATGTATGTCGGTGTACTACTGACGGGCTGTTGTTTGTCTGAGAAGTTGGCCGTCACACAGGTGGCGGCACATTTCCATCTTCAATACTTTACGCATAACACGGGCGTAGTCGTGTAGTAATAATTTGTATTATTTCGATGATGAGTGCGGCTTAGACATATTAAAGGTGTTGGTGCGTACAACATTCCCGTACAGTTTGTTTAAAGCGACTGCATGCGACTTGCAGCGTCGGCTACAAGTCGAAGGAACGTAAGGTCATGTGGAAGCAGGAGGAGCTTCTTGCATATCACTAGATCTAAAAGAACTAGAGTCTTGGAGAATATAGAATTGGCCCAAACAAATAAATTATATATACTGTTGTGTAGTAACATACTGGACACGGACGCCTCAAGTAGGGGCATGTGTCAGATAGATTCGTTTGGAAAATAGAAAAGGTCTAAGACTGAACCAGGCTAACGAGATATATATATATATATATATATATATATATATATGTATAAATATATAGTTGCAACATTTATTTACTGATATTATTTAATCAGTCCTTAAGGGTGGAAACATAAACACCATAAGTAGATTTCATTAGAACAATACAGATCACTAACACGTACGTATTATGTGCATTTGTATGTCGGTGTACGTTGGACGCGCGACGCTCGATGACAGACGCCGCGAATGCACGAGATTTCGCGCCACATGAACGCCCACCTGTTCGGCGCCGCTGCCGCTGCGGCGGCCGCGGTTCAGGCGGGCGCCAGAGCGGCGCAGGCGGCCGCCCTGGCCGAACGCGAGAGCAAGAAACGCCGAGCGGCAGTTGCGTCTGCTGCTGCCGTGGCGGCGGCGGCTGTAGCCGCTTCCGCCGCCGTTACTGATTCCACTGTATCCACGGATTCTGCAATTGTAGCAAATCAACAACAGACCCAACAAGACCAGCCGCAGCAACAGCCGAACAACAAGTCACCAGCACAACAACAACTACAACAACAAACAAAACAGCAACAACAAGAACCACTTTCGGCGTTGCTGCCACGGCCACAGCAGAAGCAGCAGCAGCAGCAACAACAACAACAACAACAACCACTACAAGAACATCAACAACAACAACAACAACTCAGTGAGGATGATGCCGAGGTGATCGTCGGGGATGAAGATTAGCCACCAGCAAAGTGCATCGCCGTCATCGGCATCATCATACATGCAATGTGCATATGGGTGTGTCTGCTTAGTTTTCCGAGATGTGGGCAAGTGTTTGTATACAAGTTGTATCACACCTTCAAACAGCGCATGCCCAGTACCACCTTACAGTAAACACTTAGGAACTCAGAGGCCGAATGAGAGGATGAGGATGAGAAAGGCCCGAAGGAGATGATGTGGAAGGGAGGAAGAAGGAGAGAGAGAGGGAGAGAGAGAGAGGAGACACATTGACAGTGTTAACCTCAATGTACTATAGATACACCTACAATATACGACAAAGCAAGTTATATATTATTACACGCTGAGTTGCGGTAGATTTCAGCGACGCAATGTTACAATAGCAGCAGCGGTAGCGGCAGCAGCAGAGGCAGCGGCCACAACAACAACAACGACAGCAAAAACAACAACAACGACAGCAACAACAACGACAGCAACAACAACAGCAGCAGCAGCAGCAACAACAATAACATCAGCAACAACAATAGCAACAGCAGCTAGAAAGGTGATAACAACAACGGCACTAAGAACAGAGCTGCATCAAAGTGGCTGCTGGACTGAACACCACTACAACATCATGACCACGACCACTACGCACGCGAACGCGTCTGTACGCCCAAGCACGTGCGTCCATGCGTTTATTGCGTACGCATTCTCATCTTGTATGCAATTGGAATCTCAGCTCGACGACGAATAAGAATGCATCGATGCGTGCAGCAATATTAGCAACAGCAGCAGCAACAATAAGAAAAAGAAGATCCCCGTTGTTCTCGTTGTCATCGCTGTGCCGTCAAGCTGCCTGATAGACAGTAGCGCAAATCAAGGCCAAATAAATAGGGTATTGAGCATCATATCTCGACCGACCATTACGAGAAGAAGACGTTGTCGTTATTTATGCGGTTGCATCATGTTGGTTGTACCCAATCGATGGTGGTTGTTTCGATTCATTTTTGTTCGGGCTGACCCTCAGCCAAGATTTAACGTCCAAGGGACTGCTTTTTGCATTGCTTCAAAGGCGGACCCCCTATAAATACAAATCGGTGCAACGGTGAGGCTCAAATACGCGCACATATGTGTCTTCTTCGGTCGCGAGCCGTAGGTGAATGCACCACGCCACCAGATCGACATACGACATGTGATTACTCTAAGCCGTTTCTTTTCGCAGCCCCCGCAATGTCGTATTTTGATTAAGATAACAGGGTGTAGCGGCCGTTTCTGTTAACATGAGGCCCTGTCGAAGTCAGACACTAGAGAGCCGGGGGAAACGGTTTACAATAATCGTATCACAAATCAAACCACCATTGATTTGGTACTCGTCATAGGATCTCAATAGTAGTGTAATCTGTTATCAATACGACTATTGTACTTTCAGCGCTAGCGACATTGTGTATCTTTCATACAAAGCAGATTTTTTGCCCCAACCGTCTAGTATAAAAACAACCTCCTTAAAAAATGTTTTTATTTCTTTAACACGCTAGTATATCCAGCTGGAATGTCTTGCACATATTGCGCGATGTTGTGATGTAATGTGCGGCCGGTCATATCGGTATAACAAACATTTTGCGCTCACTTCCAAACATAACATTTCTGCTTTATTCCGTTGGAAAAAAAATGCTTATTTTGACAAGCTCTACGACCCCCTCCCCCTTCCTTCACACCAAAAAGTCTAGCCTTGAGAACTCACAATCCTGATATGGTCAGCATGAGCAGAGCAGCGCACGCCTACAGCGCTGATAGGGTAACTCCAGCTGCTTCACACATTAAACTTTGAAGCGTCTGACGCACACATTGAGAATCATTTTCTTTACAGCAGATATCGAACGCCGTACGCATGATACGCTTTCACACCATCTTGCCTCTGAACACGAAGCCGGCCACAGGTAGACTTCGTATCTCCCTGCAATTCAACAATTTGTAGTATCGTGCAAGCGCTCCGGCCTCAGGGGGAAGACGGGGCGTGCACGTTTTTTGGAATCGTGTCCACTTGTGCATGCCGAGTTTTGCATTCACTCACATTTAAACAATTCTTGCCGTTGTCAAATTTGGCGCAACCACTAATTGCTATTGCAGCTAGGAGTCACAAAGACTGTGCGTCGTCGAGCGCAAACGCCTAAGCTGCCCGAGAACAAGGATGTTCAGAGCGGGGCCTTAGTATAGGTCAGTGGCCGAATCAGTGGGTGATGTCTTGTCTTTGCTGTGATCTGTCCTGAGCTGGAATTCTGGCTGAAATCTAGGCTTGCGCAGACTCGGACAGTGCCAAGTTGTGCATATGGGAGTGTGTATGCAAAGATGGGGAGGGGTGGTGGAGGTGTGTGCAAAGATGGTAGGGAAAGGTGAAAAAGATTGCAAGGTGTGATAGTTAATAGGCTCCCACAATTCAGCATCTCCCGCCAGCTCTAACTCACGCAGTAAATACTCCATCCGCCACATAGAAAAAAATCTCAGCAAAGACAAAGCTTATTTAAATAAGTATAAGTATATGTCGTGCTCCCGTTCCATGGATGAGGCTTCTCTAAGCCTCGCAGGCATGCGTTGTCGAGCGTCCAAGTCGGTTGAGAACAAAGATCCTTAGAGCGGGGCCCCAGCCTAGGCCAGTAGCCGAGTCTAGCAAAATTTTACATTTGCCCTGTGCTGAAACCTGGGCTTGCGCAGACTCGGACAGTACCAAGTTGCGCAAAGATGAAAAGGAGTGCAGGGTGTGATAGTTGACTCTAACAGCTCAGCATCCCCTGTCAGGTCCAACCCACGCAGTAAGTTCACCCGCCAAGTAGAAAAAATTATGAGCAAAAACAATGTTTATATTTAAAAATTATATATATATACCCCCGCGCAACCGGACTTGTGCTGACCATCTCCTCTCCTTTCACAACCTTGACCTTCATATTCGTCGGTCGAGTATGTTCGCTATGCGGTTGGATCATTTTCAAAGAGTTTGAGCGCCGGCCTGGATTTTATCAGACCTCGACAGGGCCTTCTCTCACCGACTCTAGGCTACTCATCCGACGGACTTAGCAAGACCCTAGCAAATATAATCGACTTACTGCGATGGGGAGCTCCGCTTCCAATGAGGTGTCTTTGCGTCTTCGGAGCGAGGCTGTTTGCACTGAAGAAAAAAGACGGCTCAGTAGACCTATCGCTTGTTCATCGGTACTACGTAGGATCGCGGCAAAATTGGGAGTGAGGGACTTTAGAGATGTTATTAACTTAGCGGTTGGGCCTCATCAGTTGGGTTTATCCGCCAAGTACTGAAGTAATGATTCACCTCCTTTCGGGGCTCACAGACGGACCCCCATAGATGCAATTGTGCAATGGTGGGGCTCGAACCCGCGCACCTATGTGTCTCCTCCGGTCGCGAGGCGCAGACGCATGCCACCACGCAACCGGGCTCGACACTGATTCACCTACCAGGGCTTTTATGGATTCTCGGCTCGATCCATCGGTGCTAGTTAAACACGATTTTAAGAAAGTATTCAACACCGTCAGGTTGGATCACTTATTGGGAGTGGCTGGAGATTAAGCCCCTGCTATTTATCACCAAGTCAAATTGACCTACGGTGATCCATCGAACTTGGTCTTGCCCTCGGCACTGCTCACTTCGGCTGTAGGGGTTCAACAACTGAACTCAATGAAAAATGAGGTTCACATTATCGACTCAGGTACAGCTAAACTATCTACTAAACAAAATCTACTTCCGGGATGCCGCGTAACAGGCGACAATCTGGATCTTCTTGGCGTAAAATTTCAACATTGGTTTTAATCGCTTTCCCCAGCTGAGTGCTCATTGAGGGTTCTATCTTCTGCGTTCATGCTTTTTTTGCAGCGAGACTAAACTACCTGTTTAGGGGAATCAATAGTTCAGCCTTCTTGGCTCAGTAGGAAGAAATTAATTTGAAGCTGGGCCTTGCGTTGGAATCTATACTCAACCTGCGTTTGCAAGACGATTCCCTAGTTCAGGCCTTTTTACCAGTAGCCAGATGTAGAGTGGGCCTGTCTGAAGAAGTTTCTCTTTCAGTCGCAGCACACATTGCCTTCTTGTAGTCGGCGACTAGTGGCGTTGAGTCTATCCTGGAGCCCCGGGCGGCTGCGAAGTTCCGGGACACGCTTGAACAGACTCAGAATGACGCTGTCGCCTTATGTGGGTCTCTACCAAAGAATCCGTTCCTTCAGCTCGCGTGATCAGAGCTGGCAAACGACAGTCAACGGAGCGACTTATGGGGACCGAACAACTATAGCCGCTAGCAAAGCGAGGTTACAGGCAGTTTCTTCACCGGATGCAAGTGCATGGCTGGACGCCTGCCGAGCTTTCAGCTGGGTACACTCCTGGACGTTGAGCCTACACGAATACTAGTCAGGTTAAGGTTAGGACCAGAGCTAGCATGCCGACACCGGTGCAGATGACGAGGTCGACCCCCTGGGTCACCATGGACTTTCTTGTCCGCAGAGCTTAGGCAGAATCGCACACCAATCAGCCTTGAATGAGACATTTAGCAGTGGGCTACGGTTGGCAGGCTATCCATACATTTTGGAGACTTTTGGTTTACCCAGAGACGATGAGAGGAAGCCTGATAGCATGACCCTGGCACCATTCGAGCGGGGCTAAATGCTGGTGTGGGTGCGACGCGGTAGCCCTAGAGGAACCAGCTAAGTGCAAAAAGTATTCAAGCGTCGCTTACTCTTGCTCTCACCCCTTACGTTCCAGACATGGGGGGGCTGGGTTGCTCACGAAGAAACTGCTCAACGATTCCGAGAGAAGGTTGATGCTTGCTACAGAAGACACGAGGGCAACCGAATATTTTCTGTAACGTCTGTCATTAGACGTTCAGGAAGAGAGTGCCGCTTCGGTGAAAGGCACCCTGGCTAGGCGGACCAGCCCTAGCCTAGACCTAACGCCTTGAGTTATGCCCCGTGCGGGCTGTGCACATGTTTTTACCACACAATTGTGTACCCTGATACAGATAAATATCTATATGTATATATGTACGCTGACCTAAACGGATATAACATTAAAAAAAGAGCAGTCTTGTTGTATTTTTTAATAAAATGTATAGCTGCAAAGGACAATTACCTAAATTGTATTTACCTTATCCGTAAAAAAGAGATAATATATCCCATTAACTTACCAGACACATAAATAAATATAGGTTTCGGTGCATTTACTTAAAACACTTTAAGATGTCGTCAAACATGGTATTACAATATTTTATTAAATAGCATTATACTATTTTTTACTTGCATCATACGTCTGAGTTATTTCATATTTAATGATCCCCTTTAGTCGAGAGCAATATGGATCTTGGATATTGACAATATACATTCAAAACGACTTTTCATAGACTTTTCAATCATGCTCACGTCTGCATGGAATTCGTCAGTACATTGATAGATCAATGCTGCTCAGTAATAATGAATAAAGTCAGCAAGAAAAATGACGTTTCCGCAAGACAATTCAATCATCTGCTTTGGTAACCAATTGACTCCTGCTTTTTTTACGTGAACGCCATTGCATGTACGTTTTGTGATTGCTTGTTTATGTGCTGCTGAAGGTGCACATAATTATATTTTATTGTAAACATTTATTGATGAAACGGACTCGAACCACGCAGAGCCGTTCGTTCTATAATAGCGCATTGAATATTCTATTAAAGCTATATTTCTTATGATATGCAGATGTTGGGCTGAAATTCATATAGGAACTTAAGTTAAATTGATTCTGACTACCTAGGACTCTTAGATTGTTAAAAATTCTATGGAATTGTTATTTATTAGCTTAATTAGCTAATGGTTGGTTTATGCGTTGTGCGTTAAGGAAAACACACGTTTACATATCTGTATATTCATCACGGTGCCAACGTTTGCGTCAATAGAACTGGCTTATCGCATCTGTGGAGGTGATATAAATGACAGTGTCGCCTACAGAGTTTGCCCACCCACATCTACAAGATTTAGAGGAACTTCTCTCGACAACAGATCTTCATGTGGCAGCAAACCGTGCAGTCATGTGTATATTCTCATAAATGCAGCGTTTCCTCAAATTAGACGTCAATGTCTGGATTTCATTAAACAGTGCGTCAATATATGCCGTCGTGTTCTCCCATTTAAACATGTGTTCGTTAAAAGCTACCGCTCCCGATACAACGTGCGTCTTCTGTAGGTTCTCAACAAATAGCGATGGCGACATCAGTAAATAGACTACTTTTCTTAATGTCGATTTCCTTCAGAGGGCAACATCTAGCTTGAATCCAGCGTCGCAGATGCCGAATAAAAGTCAGAGGAGATTTGCCTAATTTTCCAGTGGTATGACTCGCAATACTGTCGAATCTTTCAGTTTTGGAAAAGCGCACCGTTCAGCTTGCGCTTAGTGGTCAAATGTCCATTCGGATTACAGCTACCTTATTTTGGATAAGAAATGCAAAATTAATGAAAGTACTGTAATGTAATTTAAATTAAGTATTGTGTGGCATAGTAACAGGCATAGTCGTAGACACACTCTTCTCTTTAATACACCTTGCCCTTCTCCGCATGTGGAAAATCAGCAGACTATATCATCAAATGCTTGAAGAAAGAAGATAATGTTCTCCCCTCTCTACCTCTTAGCCACACTTTCGGGTACTGGAACTAGACCTTAACTTGATTAAAACAAAAGCGATTATTTTTAGAAGTTCTGAAGAAATCCAGACTAGCACCATCTACCCTCTTTTTATCGTATTAATTGCACAAATTGCACTGAGCTTCGGGAACGATGCTTACGCTATAAGTCATTGCCGCACGTACGCAGCCAAGCCATACATATATTATGACCACCCCGTAATTTATCAAGTTTCACCTCCAATAAAGCTTACTTGACTTCGCACAGGTTTGCAAACACGATTGCTAATGGCACTCGCAGCTTTCCAATAACGTACCTTGCCTCTAAGCCATGTTTCCTCTATCCTGGTTGTCACTCCGGCTTGCAGAGACATGAACCCATATATAAAATCCTAATAATATACAACTCGTTAGCGAGTGTAAACAATTCATCTCTCTCTCTCTCTCTCCTTTCTTCTGTATAATCTGGAGCAAACCTTTCACTTTCTTGCACCTCTTGAACGCCGAGAGAAGCAGCGCTCGACACAAGCGCTGCTTTCGGTGGGCTGTACAGACATTAATAACAGTTGATGTCGAACCACTAGGTTTAAACATGCAGCATGGTTTGACCAAGAATGCCGCATTACTTAATCATTAATATGTCAATACAAGACGGCCGCGGTAGTAATCTAGCTCCTCTTGCTATTTTAAAGTGCGAGTACAAATATCTGCTTGAGAGAAGAGCACTTACAGACGTAATAGAACATTTAGGGAATCGAGCCCTCGGAGAGCCTCGTAATCGGAGAAGACGCATAGGCGCGCGGGTTCGAGCCACGGTTGCACATTTATATTTATGGGGGTGAAACAATGCGAATATCACCCCCATGGACGATATTTCTTGGCTTAGGGTCAGCCCGAAAAGTTTTTTTAAACATTAAAGGCCAAATGTATTACCTCATCCGAGATATTTTAGCTGGTCGAGGTATCACAATTTTAAACGGGGCTCACATAATTGCCAAGGAGGTCTCTCAAACAATTGGTGTGGTACAACTCTCTCAAACAATTGGTGTGGCACAGAGTGATACAACTAGCTCATCATTATGTATACTATACACGACGGGCGTTGAAAAAGCCCTGACGTTACTATACGAAAATCGAGACACCACCTCAATTTTTTTTGAACCACCGCAAATTCAACTTTAATGAGACTGCACGATGTTATTGCGAAAATAAGCTGAACATCAATATGTGAAAAACAGATTCGATTTAGTAGGGGGAAGCTTTTACTCAAAGTGACTGTAATAGAAAGATGAGTGGATGCATGCACTAGAATTGGTCAACAACTTCAGATACTTTGGAGTAACACTGACGCCCAAACTGTGTTTTACTATTCCTGCACATTCCTGCGGTGGTTTCCTTAATATTGGCGTTGAGGGAAGTCCGACAAGTGGACCTTAAGACCGTAATTAGTATGTTTAAGCTCAAAATCCTTTTCGTAGTAACAAATTGCCTCAGACCCATATCTCCAAGTTTATTTTAGAGTACCTCAAAAATCTCGACAAGAGTAAAACTATGCTCCTTTAAAGAGCAAAAACCGCCTCATCTACGCAGGTGCTGCATATGCGCAACGAGCCCACATTAATAGAAAACCTAGAGTACCGAAATTACCACTTCGACCACGACAAACTCAAAGCATACAAACATCACAGAGAAAGGCGGAACTGGAACTTTGTGACCCAACATTCGAGATCGACCAACAACACATAATGAAATGTTTAGAATTGAACATTAGCTCGTTAACAGTTGCTGTAAATGATTGATTGGTTTATTCGCTGATAAGTGTGTGTGCACATATCACCCTTGTATCTCTGGGGCGCATAACGCTGCAGCTATTAACTACCTATATGTGTACTCCCCCGTTTTTTTGCTCTTGTGTGTTGAGCACTTTCCATCTCTGCTTCGTAATATCTACCTGTGCCGTTTCTGCATCCTTACCCAATCCTAGCGTCTCCGCTAATTCTGAATCCCTAATCCCTCCCAATTGTTCACACTCCCGTGCTTGGTTGAATTGACGTGCCTCAACGGCATAACCCCTAATTAATGTGAGAATCTACAAATGCTGATGAATAAACATTAACATTATAAAGTGTTACATCACTGCCTAAGTAACGAGTCGAAATTGATTGTCTATCTACGGTTACTTTGCTCCGAGATTTTATACTTGGACCCACTGAACCCACCCAGCATCGAGGTAGCTAAACTTTGGGAATCTTGTCAGACTAACCACAGCGACGAGATGATCTCGTACAGTATGCCAAAACACATCGAGTTGAACATTACGAATTAGCATTACGAACGTCATATTTGCTCTCGTTTACTTTATTGTTGCTCATTTTGTTCTGCGCAACGCTTCGTTCATCACGCCAACCCCAATTCGCATAGCTCTCTTATAATATTTAGGCAGAACAATGTTACGTAGACGAAACGAAGCGCAAGACAAGTAGATAGGTATATAGACAGTTAAAGCATCTGAACAGTCTCATAGCAGGTGAGTACTTACTACCCGATCAATAACTTGCTTAAATAATAGAAGTAGATCTTTCTTGAGAGGCAGTTTGCATGCTTAATGCACGATGCACATGCGTCGCTGACAGCTGTCAGTAGCCAGTGTGGAACTCCCATATTCCTGTCCACATCGCCAGGTTCGGAATTGCGCGGCGTTTCTTCCACAAAAGTAGATTTAAAGCTTCCATGCGTTCCTCATCACGAGATCAAAGTAGAGGTCTTCGTCGATCGATGCACTCAACCCCGAATAGTAGTCTAGGAACTCTTCCCAGGTAACCTGAAAGACGAAACGAAAGCGACACACCTACTTTAATTTCGTGCGAATACGAAAGCTTCGACCGTCGCGCTGACTTCAATCTACCGTAGCAATGCGTAATTGCGGCTGTGCAGTTAAGCATACGTATCTCTTTTGCCAACACCTAAGGAGGAAACGCAAAGGGTCAACCAAAGGGCCAGTGGTCCAGAGTAAAGCACCCGCACAGGAAGTCCTCTAGTGGCTCCGACGTAGTAAGCGTAGAAAGTCCCAGGCCATCCGTTGTGTCACACAGATGAACGTGCGTGTTAGGGCGGCAGAGCAACGTGGCAAGTTCCACGCTATCCTGTATCGTGATGCTGGACGTGCGTAAATGCGTATCACATATATCTTCATTAAAAACTCTAGGCATGAACGATGTCGTGCTCGAAACCATGACACGTCGTTTGTTAATTACTCAGTCGTTTGCCTTTGAGAGGGTAGACTTGATTAGCTTAGATCAAACACAGTAAGGCAATTTACCAGCGTTAGGCAGAAAGAATAATTTCCGGAAGATGTATAATAGGCTCAATTCAGCCGTATATTATAACGACTTGGCTTGCAATGCGATTGGTGCCATTATCTCGCTCCTGAGAAAATGACAAATCACATTGTCAAAGCCTGCCACATTTATGTATATACACGTGTAGCCGCGCAGCGAGCTGCCAGACGTATCGGCGGTCTTTGCACTTTTTCGCTCGGTGGGACGGTCGCTGAACTGTTCAAATTGTATATAATGAATGAATTGTATTGTAATTATGTACCATCTTGAAATGCAATGTTATTGCGAAATAAACTATATATATATATATATATATATACAGGGTGTCCGGATAATCTCGCTCAAAACTCAGATGTATGACTAAACTCGGTGAGAAAATTAATTTTGCTAAAAGAAAAAAGGAGCGGAATGTTTCGTATAAGAATGAGATGGAATTTTTTTCTGAGTTGTGGGCTATTTTAAAATGGCTGTGTGACATAAGTTTTGTCTTTCACGATTGTGAAAGAACGTATTAATCAACTGAAAAACAAGCATACCGGAGAGGATTATACATGGTCTGAAATATAGCCTAATACTTGGCCTTAGCTAGATCAGACACTCTTGTCATATTAAGAAGAGCACGCAAAATGATATTATTATATTTTTGCATGTTCGAACTTTAACGCTCAGGCTCTTCATTTTTTTCCCCATTACACATGCACAATTAATACGTTCAGACAAATGAACATCTTAATTGAATAATTTGGTACCAAATTGTTAGAGCTGACGTCTGCGGTTGCAAAGTAACTCAAATCTCCCGATGGACATATCGAATGTGATTGCATACATGTCGACGAATATGCAGACGAATCTCCGTCAGCCATTCAAAAAAATTGAATGTATTCGACTCGCATCCGATATGGCCATCAGGAGACTTAAGTTACTTACTTAGTTACAAACTCTTCTCAATATCACAATAGTTCCTACTCTAGCTAAGGCTATATTTCAGAGAATGTAGAGTTTTCTCTTTAATGCACCGGCACGCTTGTTTTTTTTCAATTGAGTACTGCGTTATTTCACAATCGTGCATTTTTCTAACTTATGTCGGGACAGCCACCCCTAGAGTCACAGCTCAGAAAACTATTCATCTCATTCCTATCCGAAACACTTTCGCTCGCTTTTTCCATTGGCGAACAAACCCCTGAGAGGTTTGGATAATATTATCCGGACACTCTGTATTTTAGCATAATACAATTTGCTTTTGCCATTTCTAAAGATATTCTTTCGAGTATCTGAACGTGTTATTTGGATCGTGTGTGGATGATGTGCTTTTCATCCAGGCTCTGTCGAGCACTAGCCGGATTCGACGAGGTCACGGCACGAGGCTTTGCCAGATAGTACTTGTGCCGTACTTGCGGACGCTCGTTCACTGGGGAGCAGAAGGAAAGAAAACAAGTACTATCCGGCCATCCGGTACTCCGTTCGGAGTGTGGGTGGAGCAAGGTCATGAGGGATCAGCGGCCTCGCGACCTTCTAGTGGCGCCACTATTACTACTACTACTACGCCTACAGCAGCCGATGGGCGCACTAGAGAAGGGCGTCATCATGATCTCGTCCGTATCTGCTCATAGACGATGCGACGACCTCACAAGGCCACAAAAAGCAGAGAGCCCTACTTAAAAAGGGGGAACCAGGAATTCGCTCGCCAAGCAACGACCATTACTGGACGATGCCCTAACGGCAAACGGCGTATACGCTTGCGCACAATATATTGGGGCCCGCCTCGATCTCAACTCGTTGGAAATATTCCAAAGAAAACAGTAGTCGTAGTAAGGGTAACAGTACCGAGCGTATCGCACGCGTCTGTAGCAACGCATTCGAACGTAGCTGGTCGGTCCATCTATCTACCAGTTAGTTCACTAATTCACGCCGGAACGCTAGAGATCAGGTTAGGCATGGTCTTGAATGAGTTCGTTCCTAGACGAACCAAGACGAACCGAACACTATTCGTACAATATTCGAATAGTTTGCCCACACTTTTCGTGCTTTTGCCTGACACGTTTGATCAAACACGCCGCCACGGTCTCGTCTAAACACATATGCCCAAACGTCAGTAAGTTCCTGGCTTTTACCGATCGCTATAGCCACCCCGGCCACACCCTTGGATCGTGCGTTTGGC